>JAMXBB010000004.1:27994420-28122552 GCA_024138015.1 Lumnitzera littorea | reverse complement strand
CCCCCCCCCCCCCCCCCCCCTTTTTCATTTTGACTAAAACCTCTGTCATTTCAACTTTGAAAGTGTTATTTTATTCCATAGTCCTGCTTCTAAAAGCTGGAAAGCCTATTGTCTTTTAAGCTTACTCATTGTGACGTAGTAGTTTATTGGAGCTTCAATGGGAACTTCGGATCTCAAGATCCCTACAAACGGTTCTTCGAGGGAAGCACATTCTGTTCCAGCACAAGCATGTTGTGTTGTGGTGGAATATCTTCCTGCTGGCACTTTGAAACAGTACTTGATAAGAAACTGTAGGAAGAAACTTGCCCTGAAGATTGTAATACAGCTAGCTTTAGATCTTTCCAGAGGGTTGGTTCTTCATAACCTTTTTCACTATGCTGTTTCTTAATTTTCAGATGTTTCTATTGATACTGTTGGAAGTAATTCTACTTGTAATGATTATGCAGTTTGAGTTATCTTCATTCTCAGAAGATTGTACATCGAGATGTTAAATCTGAAAATATGCTTTTAGATTCTCAAAGGAATCTAAAAATTGCTGATTTTGGAGTTGCCCGTGTTGAAGCTCAAAACCCAAGGGATATGACTGGTGAAACTGGTACTCTTGGATATATGGCTCCAGAGGTATCCTCAGATTTCACTTATAGACATTTTTGCACTGGCAAGGGCTAAAATATATGATGAAGAGTTGGTTGGAGGAGATACTTTCAAAGTGCTTTTTACCAAAAACAGATGTTCTTAATGCATGTAAAAAATATAGATGTCAACCAGTTTCTCTTTTTTATCATTTTGCTTGTTTGTATCCACCTAATGATGTTGCTGAACTCATGCCTTTTGAAATTAGTTTTCGAATCTGACAGGGTGTTTTTGTTATAGGTTCTTGATGGAAAGCCTTATAATAGAAGATGTGATGTTTATAGCTTTGGCATATGCTTGTGGGAAATTTACTGTTGTGATATGCCTTATCCAAATCTGAGTTTCGCCGATATATCTTCAGCTGTAGTCCGCCAGGTTAGTTTTCATGAATTTTGTACTTGTGATCTTTTTTACCATTGATCATGAAGTGGATGGACCTGCAAATGCTTTCGTATATCCTCCATTATAGGGCGTGAAATCAGTTGAACCTTTTGCCCTTTTTGGTATTTCTAAAAAGAACTTTCCTATTCTCGAAACCAGGACTGGTTTTTAAGAATTTGGTCGATAGTATATATTAGCCATTCTTTTTTCTTTTCTTTTTCAATCTCTAGGTGGATTACAATGCAATAAATTGGATGCTGAGCAATGGATATTTTAGTTTTATACTTTTACTCATGTTGAGAGGTAGTTCCAATATGCAACTTAGATGGTTGGCACTGGTACTACTGTTTACATGAGAAGTCTGAAAAATGAATGAAAAATATATTATGCTGCTGTTGTTGTTCATATGTACTCGTGTAGTTTCCATGGTGTATTTGTTTCTGTCGCTAAGTAGAATGTTTTCTCGGTTACATTGCAGAATCAACGACCAGAGATTCCTCGATGCTGTCCCAATGCGTTAGCAAACATCATGCGAAGATGCTGGGATGCAAATCCCAAGAAGCGTCCAGAAATGGATGAGGTGGTTAGAATGCTGGAAGCAATTGATACAAGTAAAGGTGGAGGGATGATTCCTGAAGACCAGGCTGCGACTTGTTTCTGTTTTTTGCCATCTCGTGGTCCATGATCCCATGGCCGGCATTGAGTACTATCAAGAATCCGTTTTCTTTCGTTTCTCAATAGTTGAAAGAACCCTTTAGGAAAGATTAAGTGAAAGCGAATGGAAAGGAGATCTTCTGAGTTTCACTCAAGTGGTGATTGCTTTTGCTTTTTGTAATGTCAATGCCAATGTTATCAGCTTTTCTCTAAATGATATAGGAAGTCTTATCTCATACAGTCACAGATTTTGTGGAGCTTATCGCATACAGCTTACTTACATCTGCCTGGCTTGTATAATTTTTCATACTTATGTGATTGTGATTATTTTGAATAAACTTTTAATTTTCCTTGTGATATTAGAATCCAAGGATTAGCTCTTCTAACAGATTTTTAACATATCGTTCCTTCCCCGTATAAATTTTTCCTCCCGTGAAGAATAATTATCATAGATGTTTGAAATTTTAGAATTTCAGTTAAAGTTGACCGATTATCTACAGTCCTGATCTTGTCAAAATCATGCCAATTTTGTGCTTGGAAATTGTTGATAATCTTCAATGTTCATCTGACTTTAACATAAGTGGCAGAAGATGCTCTTACCCCATCCCAATGTTGAGAAGTTCAACTATAATCCTTACATACCATGTCAACATGCTGAGAAACTTTTTTCTCAAAAATCTTTTCACTTTATATCAAAAGTTTCTATGAATAAAGTTGTTAAGATTTGTTTATATTATTTACGGGGCTAAACAATTTTCAGATATGTCAGAATTTTTTTTCTTTTCTTTTAAAATATAAAAGTGATGTACAATCCTTCACAAACGATTGCGCCCACCAGAAACTTCAGCTGTGTCTTGGGTCTGAAAAATTGCCCAAGTTCCTTCTATGTAAAGGCATCTAAATAACAATTTTGGGTAGATAATACTGCTACTAAAATCTTTCAGTTTTATCCCTGTACCATGTCATGTCAATCCTGGTCTTGAATAATAACTTCACGAAATTCATTCACCCAACGCAATCCCCCATAGTAAACCATCAATAACATATAACGCAAATATTGACAAACTTGTGGCGCATATTGGTTCATCTGAACCGATATATAGCCTAGTTATAGTAAATTCAATGTACTTCAGTCAATTATCTCTAAATTCTACTATTTTCATAAAATGCAATGTCTTAGACATAGCATGAAAAATCCAAGAAATGGAAGCTTTTGGACATCGTACGTTACAGATGTTTCCTGTCCTGTTCTATATCACCATTAAGAAAATATTCATTAAGCATGATATGTCCCGTATCTACCTGTGTGGTATATAATTTCCTATGGAATTCTAACATGCTATTTATGATATGTCATGTATCCACCGGTGTGATGTACAATTGGAATTCTAACATGCTATTTATGATTTGACGGTAGTTTCATGTGCCAAAATTCAATTCAAAGTTACACACTATACAGGCAAATGGAAAGATAATATATCTTGACTAATGAATTATTTCTCATTAAGATCCCAGTGACCTCAGGACCCAACTGCTGGTTTGCTTAATGTTGGGATCTTGCCATATTAGTACATCGTAAGAAATTAACAATTGCTAATATTTCCAGAATGTTGATCTGTTTTGAAGATAAGACTATTGCATTTTCCCCAAGGTTCAAAAGAATAATAACAAATGGCAAAAGCTGCTTAAATTTGATAAGGCAAAAAATGCTTCATATAGCAGTACAAATTTGAAGCCAACATGATCGCATTCCTTGGCCCCTGTATAAAAAGTTAGCACACAGCTAGCAAAAGATTGAGAACCTAGGCTGAATCAACTTCCTAAATTAGGGAAAACAGAATCCACGTATGCATGGTGCATTGGGTCAGAAAGCCATAGTTTAGTTAAATGATGACTTGAGGAGGTTTGTCGATGCATTTCTTCAACAAGCCATATTGTGGCTTCAGCTTTGCAAGGATGGATTATGAAATCTAACGGTTGGTGTTCATCTTCAGAGCCAATTCTCTCTTGGTCCCACTGTTTGAGAAGGACATTGGTTAAATAATGCAGTGGCTGCCCATATAATTGTTTCACTGACTTGGCTAATCCCATCCATGAGGTGAAGGGAATAACAGAACCCCGTCGCATTGGTATTGGGACCTGCTTCATGTATTGCTGGTACATTTCTGCTCTTTTTGCAAGTGCATCTGCATCAGAAGGATCGGAAGTATTATTTCTCTATCATTATCGATTTAAATAAGTTGGATATAAATAGTTGCTATTCATATATCAGTTCATTAAATTGGTAACATGAAATATTGTTATGGCTATAACAATTGCGCGATGTGTAGTAATTAGTAGTGTGCATGTGTGTAAGTGTATGCAGTAGCAATAGCAGTGTGTACTGTTGTGGTGTTTGTGTGTAGTGGCATGCATGTGTTATATTTTTAGTTTGTCATGTGTTTGAATTATAAATAAGATCTCGTCTGTGTTTAGTTATGTAGCAACTTCTGTATTAGGAGAGGAAATAGAAGCTGTTAAAAGGAAAAGAAAACTGCACTTGTAACCTGCTTTTATGCAGAAGAGTGCTATTTACCAAAATAAAATAAATTAAATTCCAATGGGATATTAGGTTCTTTCTCAAATTGAGCCCTTTTAATCCCTAGATATTATCTAAAGATAGGTAAATTAGGAAGAAAATCACACAAGAACAAGTTAGAATTTGATTTTGTTCTAAATAGGCCCAAAGCTTGAAATTAGCTTGGATCCTGCAACAAATATTTTGCTTAATGGTAGTCAATAATGTTTGTGACAGATTATTCAACCAAAAGATATGCAACAGTACTAATAACAATTTCAGCTAGGAAAGCAAAGGCGGTGCCACCAATCGTCGTTGTGAATTGTTCACATCTTCTTCATAAAAAACGCGAAATTCAGATGTTGACACCATCACTATAGAGATACCAAGATCATCCCCAGATGCACTATGCTCTAAAAGGAGGAGATAGTGGTGATAGACATGATATGGACAAGGCTAATTGCATAAACACAAAATCCATCTTCTGGAATACAAGCAGTAGAAGGAAGACATGGCAATATCTTTGTCCATTTACCTCTAATGTCTGACATCATAAACCATCACCAACCTCCATGTTGATGACAAAACCAGCAACACTTCAAAATTACATAATTTGATTCCAGTTTGGAATACTATTTGAGCTCAGAACAGAAGTGAACTAAGCTAGAGACAATGCATTCGTATAAAAGAATATGATAAGCAATAAATCAATTACCCTGAGACGACAATTCTTTGGGCATTCTTTCAAATGTACTGGAGTTGGAAGAAAACCTGCCATTCGACCTGGCATAATTAGCTGGATCTGTATCCACATCTGAAGCTGAAGATCCATCCGATGAAATAACATCTACCTTGTCATCCATCGGGTATGACCTCTTCATGGTACAGACTGCAATATTTAGAACATATCATCACTAAATAAAACGCCTCCCCAGAAAGCAAAAAGGGAACATAAATAACAAAACAGCACAATTCTTTTGAAAGAAGCACCTATTCATACCGAATAATTTGCATAAATTCACATACTAATATACATATACCTCAACTCTTTAATGCATTCGCTGTCAATGCAGTGATGGAAATGTACAGCTAGTGTGAACAACCCGTAGTTCATCACTATTTCGCTTGCAATCTATTTCCATGCTTAAAACACAAAGGAAATGCATCAGAGGTCCTAATCCTTCATGTACCTCTCATTAAGGTGAAAATCTTTCAAAAGTATGAATTCATTCCCGAGGCATTTAATACATGCTTTGTGTAGGTCATTTTGCCGAGGTCCGCATGAATCACATCTACTCTTGATACCATATTGATGGAAAACAATACAGAATAAATGTCCAGAAGCCACGAATTTCACCAGTTAAAGTTTGAAAATAAGAACTTGACTATTTTGCGAGATCAAAAAGGGGAAATTATCAAACAATGTGCAAAAAGTTTGAAACTTTTGCAAGGACAAAGTTATAATTCAAAATGCCCATAGAGTTCTGACATCAGCAAGGGAAAAATCAAGTCTTCTCGTAAAAACACATGAAGAAGTTGCACTAAACACAGCATGAACATACTAGATTATGCACTGGGTGATGAAGATTACGACTCTATATACTCAGCAAGTTGAAGAGATCAAATACCCGAAATCCGTGTATGAATGATTTTGGTAATTAGGCTTGAACCGCACCTGATGGCTTAGTTGAGGGAATATCAGGAGTTTTTTTGGTAAGAAAAGGAAGAGAACAGAGATTAATTGGAAGAAGGGGTTTATTGGATTTTGGGAAAAGATTCCCACGCGAAGTAAACACTCAACAACTGCCGACCGCTGACCTTCCACTCTGAACACTGTCGCGCGGTACTATGCAGAGGTTCCGAACTTTGGTACCGGAAGAGTAAAACAAAATGTGGAAAAAGATTTTAGGTTGGCACATTCAAAATAATTAAATAAATAAATTTTTATGGAACTTTTTTTAAGAAAATATATTTTCTTATGATAGTTATTATTCATCAATAGATAACAGGCCTATGTCTTTATAAACCCGTCCCTGATATTTGTTGCCTCTATTTCTTTACATAAATAGTTGTTTTACTTTTAAATAAACAAGACTCTTATTATATTATATTTCAAATGAATTGAAATGAAATCATGAAATTAGATTACATTTTCACTCCTTATGTTTAAAAGTATACTTTAAAATTGGAATCTAAAATTCCAGCTTTAATAGGAAATCGAGATTCTGTCTTTGATAAAATAGAATCGCAATTCCATTTCAAGCTCATTAATCATAATTAATTAAAATTATCTTTTTAATCTTGAAAGAAATTATAATATGTAATAATTACGGATGTTTTTGACAAATAATACTATTTAAATATTTAATATCATTCATTTTATTCTATTCATTAATTATTTTTAAATATAAGAAAAGATTTCTCGTTCTGGTATTCATTTCATTCCAATTCATTTGATTTCATTCCATTCTAAATCATACTAAAGTAACATTAAAACCTTCCATTTCTTCTAATAATTAAGAAATAAAAATTATTATTATTGTTGTTATTATTTTAGATAGTTAATTGAGGACCACAAGATTAGGTTTTGCAATATAACATGACAAGATTTAGGTAGATAAGGCGATATTGTAAATTAAGAATAGCTAATATTTAGAGAGAAAAAATTTGAAGAACCAAACCTTTTTTTTTTTTTTTCGGTGGTAACATATCAGCTTACATTACTAAAAAACACAGAGGAAATCAATACCCCAACAACAAGAAGTTCGAGTAGATAAGATCAGCCTAGCTTAACATGCAAAATATAAGAACCATAAAAAGAGCTAGAGTCATGAGCTATAAGATTGAATAAAAAAATAGGAACAACGCCTTCAAAAGTCATAATATTTCTTGTCTTTAAATCTTCCTTGGCTAGTAGATCAGCCACCAGGTTTTGGTCACAGCTTGCCTTACAAAAAAACAATTTGATCAAAGTGAGAAATCAGGGAAATATACTCTACTAACACTAGATGGCAAATATTCGAATTGACACTTGGTTTCTCTATCCAATTCACCGCAAAAGTCGAATCCGACTCAATAATAACAGATTTCAGGTTCCTTTGACTTGCCCACTTCACTCCTTCAAGAATTGCCTTTAGTTCCACTTTAGAAGATGAAAATCTGATCTACATGTATAACCCGCCAAGGACATGACCTGACTCATCTCTCACTATTACCTTAATGCTTGAAACTCTACCTAGTTCAACTACAATGCCATTGCAGTTAATTTTTATCATCCCCTTCCTGGTCTAGTCCAAGTTGACGGTATGCTCCTTGTTTCTTGCAATTTCTTTTTACGGTGAAGTGTCCACCATTTGTTCGTTTCGATTCTAACATTCTGAACCTAGTTCTATTTGGAAGACTTGCTTATTGTTGAAAATTATGTTGTTTCTTTTCCTCCATATGCCTCGAAGCATGAAAAGGATATAGGCTTGTCTTAAGCTTGTCTTGGAGGGTTAACTTCCTTCCACCACTTCCTCCTCTAGTAGACGTTCTCCTTTAGCCACCGTAATCAAACCATATTTAGATTACATGTAAAGAGATTTTTTATAATAATTAAAACCCCTATAAAAGGTTCTTCATAATCGTTTTGAATTGCTAGGAGCATATGTTAATTCTTTTCTTTTATGTTTTCCAGATAAGTGATATAAACGGACAAGAATGAGATATAAATAAACGCATTAGAAGTCCTATTAAATTTTTTATATGGTTTTGGCTTGAAATTTCTTATAATCAAGGAAATGAAGGCGAATAAAAAAGCACGTTTTTAGTGCCGATGAAAAATTATCTATATGATATATAATTTGTTACATAAACTGACATAATAAAGTGTATGCAGTATAACACATATCATAAATGATGGTATTTTAACGTAAATTTATAATATTATCTTTTATCGTAAGACTTCCATTTTAAGTTCCTAAATTCTATGTCAGTATTTTAAAAACCCCAACTTAGATTTAAGACTTTAGAAAGAACTTTTAAAAATTTTTTATATTATTTACGGTATCCACAATAATAATTATTTTTTAAAAATGAACGAATTGACTGTTGGATTATATTAACTAACTGTTGAGATTTTCTGACTTTTAATCAAAGCTTTAAAAGGAAAAAAAATAAAAAAATAAAAAGAAAAGAAAGAAATCACGTGTGATGCTCTGACAAGCACCGCTGTAATGGGAAGAAACATGGATCAATGCCGAAGCACTTGCAAGGAGCTCCCTGAGTATTGAAAGCCATTTGAAGGAACACACCTGCATATGGCCTAATGTGATTTACGCACCCTGTAATATTATTATACAGTTCTTATATCCTTGTTATTCATATTTTTATATATATATCTATATATCTAAATATATGTGTGTGTGCATGCCTATGTTTTTTCTATATCCCAACTAGTCTACCCATATTACTTGGGGGGAAAAAGACAAAAGAAAGTAAAGAATAGAAATACAAGATATGGAGGCGATGGAAGTGATTCTTAAATTAATTTTTAAATTTGAATTACAAAGTGGTTTGAACATATCTATTTTGCATTTTTTTTTATTTTGAAATATCTAAAATGAAAATTTCTCTTTGGTTTAACTAATTACATCAACCAAGTCAAACAAGATATGTCCATTAGAATCATGAATGTTCGGAATTATGTTGAAACGCTCTACAACCATGGGTTTAACTAGACTCTGTTGAAGATATGTTATATAAAAAATGTAGTCCTATATACAAGTCTAATTCTTTATTATTATCTATGGTGTGCGCGTGTGTGTTTATGATGAGTAGTAATGTAACAACAAAAAGGGGCTATAATAATTTTTTAAAAATATAGATATATACATATACATACATATTTATATATATTGTTAATTGTTTAGAATTTCCTTAGGCTTAACCCTTTAGCTAGGTTGGAGATAAGGCCTACCAAATAAAATATATGAACTAAGAGTGAGCTTAAGGTGGCTCCAATACTTAAACCAATAGAGAGACCCTTAGTAAGGTGGAACCTTCAATATTAATACTTAAAAAAGGTCTAGAGATAGAGTAAATGTGCACTCGATGCAATTATGTGCTATTAGCGGTGGTCGTCCTATTTTTGAAGTTAGACTTGGATCCTCTTATCTACAATGCTGCCCAAAGAGTTACAACGAAAGAACTGGGCCTTTGGTATCAAGTCACTTAAACGGTAGTAATGGCTTTAGCTTATACTTCAATCCTTAGATGAGGAGCTGGTAAACTAATAGCATATCCTTCTTATGAAAATGAATGTCTTTTGATAGGATACCCGGTGAAAGGTCTCATCTAGATGGCACCTCATTATTCTTGTAGGTCGATGACATCTTATAGCTTCTCTTGAAGGTCCTTTGTGTAAGTCTCACAATCAGCTACTTGGGGTTTTGATCGATTAAAGGATCCAATCGAACCTAAATTATAAAGTAAAGTTAAAAATATTAATAAAAATAATTCTGTAAGTTTGAATTTAGGAAAATAAATAATAAAATAAAAGAATATAAAATTTTGAAATTTTAAGTATATTATTCGTTATTTATCGGAAATTCGTAAAATGTATTTCAATAACTAACGAATTGTTAGAAATAAATTATATGTATACTAAAAATCATAGAATGACCTAAATAATATTTAGGAATATTTATTTATATTATATATGAATTTACATGTAGGTAGAAATATGTGTAATTATTTAAAATACGCGAAATATGCTAAAATAATGCTAAATAATTAAAGAAAATTTATAATTAATTAAGAAAAAATTAGAAAAGATAAGGAATGATCTAGATTTGGGTTGTGGCAGCTAGGGAAAAGAAAAAAAATTCAACCAATTAAATTAGAACAACAAAAAAAGCAAATTAAAAAAAGATAAAGCAATTGTTTAATCAAATTAATGCACAATATTTTCGCAAGACCTCTATAAATACCTTAAATTTTTTAGAAGCTCATTTTGGATGTCTGAAATTGTAGAAAATTAGAGAGAGGCAAAATTGAGAGGAAATTGAGGTTTTATAAAAAATTACTAAAAAAAATGTACAATTAAGGCTTCAAAGGAGAACTCAAACCCGACGAGCAACTAAGAATGGACGGCTACCACCACCATACAGTGGTAGCAACACCCAGATGGGCCGACACACCTATGGCCATTAGTTTTGGTGAGTTTCAATTTCTAACCGATTTTTCTTAAATTATTAAAAATAACAAAATTAGTTGGAAAATTATGAAACTTGTTATTTTGGAATATTTTTATATTTATTTTTTAGGAAAAATATTATTTTGATAAAAATATATCACATGATATATAGTCTTTAAGAAATTGAACAAAACCGAGCATGTTTAGAATTAGAATAAATAAGCTTAGGAATATAGTTTTGAACTCAAAATTTTTGTGTAGACTACTTAAGTGATATAAAAGAGTGCCACAAAGCCCTTTTTCAAAAATGAAATTTTTCAAAAATGAAATTTCAAAAATTTTAGATAATTTTTAGGCTTTAAAATGAGGTATAAAATGGGTTAATTAGGTAATTAAATAAATAATTACTTATTTAGTACATAATTATATGTATTAGGACATTGAAATATGATGAAGAATGATACTTATAGTATTTAGGGTGTTAGATGTAATTATTAGGGTAATTGTGTGGTAAATATGTAATGGGAAAAAATAGTAAATTTTAAGTTAATTTTGTAAATTAGGATAATTAGGTATAAAATCTAATTTGGGATGAATTTAGACATTTTAAAATGTTAATTGATGTTAGGAGATAGTAATTAGAGTGATAGAAATATTAGATGTGTATTATGTATATAATAAGTGATAATACATAATATGCAATTATTAGAAATATAATAAATAGAAGATATTAGAATAAAATTGATATTATATAAATAATAGGAATATATAATAAATTTGATAGAAAACTTAAATTTAGGCATTTAGTATACCTAAAAATAATGTGATTAATTTCACATTATGGGTTGAAACGAATTTCTAGGAATTGTGTATAAAATTGTATTTAAAAACTAAATTAGAATCTAATTTAGAAATCGATACAGAAATTGAACCAGAACCTAGGCCCAAACCTAAAATAATTGTAAAAGATTTGAGAACTTAGATAATTGGATATATTAAACACTAAACCAAATATAACAATAAGTATTATAGGATAAAACAAACCTATAACAATTATATGAAAACTAAGACAACGTTGGTATTATAAGGATCATTGGTGATGGACTGAACAAGTCCCATCTCGAGTGAGCAAGCGAGAAGTCGAGGTAAGTTAGGATCAATACAGTGTTGTATTTTGGAGGCTTGAAATTGTATTTGATTTTGCTTGTTCTAAGCTGATGATATGATTTTGATTTGCTGCTTGGTTTGTATTGTATGATTTGTATGAAATGATTGATCACCCTAAAATGGAGTTAATCAAATATACGACTTATAAACATAAACCGAACCTGCATAGCAACCCATTAGGGGAAACCTAGGATTCTCTAGCTAAATACCGACTCCTTCGAAAGGGATAGTATTGGATAGCATAATTGGTCCCTTCTTCATCCTTAATTAAACTAAGTGATAGGTGAGGAGGTTACGATAAGAGTTAAGTTAATGGTTCGAAGGTAGTCAAGGGAAGAGCAGTGTTTCCATTATACAAGCTTGGGTTTGGTTATGAGCTATTACATTAATGGAAACTCCTCAACCTAGATTAGAGCGAGAGCAATTTCTCTAATCTCACGATAGGCCGAACAACGTCGTACAATGGCATTTGCTTGAACATATATTACACGTAATAATTTGGTTGACAACCTTGTTTATGTTTGTGGTATAGTTTTAAGTCCTCCGTCTCGACTTACAGAGCTGTGGTTGCTCACATCCCCATAACCGTTGTTACAAGTGCTAGCGATGAAGTGGCCTATAATCATCTTGACATTAGCAACTGCGAGATCTTGGAGAGTGAGGATATAAACAGAAGACCAAATTCATTCTCTAGTTGGATTTATTTTAAAGTTTTTAGCATTAGTTTACAAATTACTCGATTAGATTGTGATTAGATTGCTAAATCTCGTAAATACACTCAGATTAATTTAATGTGAATATTTATTTTTCTTAAATTCATAAGTAAACAATTTATTTAATTTATAAACTATTTACTTTAAAGCAAGTTAGTCATAGACGCCTTGTGTAAATCGGGTCTAAGATGACAGTTGTATGGTTAGCTTCTATCTTAGAATGGTTTGCACGGTAAGACTGTTACAACTCTGCCACTTTAAGGTGTGACACTTTGTTTTGGTAGGAACTAAGCTCGAGTGCTGGGATATGTATAACACTTTCCCCCTACTCTCATTATTAATAGTAGGGTGATAAAAGTCGATTTAGATTTGGTTAGTATGTAGGGCTATCGATTGAGCTAATTCTAACATGGATCTTCTTTGTTATGAAGGCTTGGGTATAAGCTGAGTTGATTTTGACTCGAACCTTCTTTATTGCTAGGGCTTATACGTAGGTCAAGTTGATTCTGGGACAGGAGCTAAAGCAACATGAATGGTTGGCATTTGGGGAAGGGGTATGTTGGCTTGAGCAGTTAGGTCAGTGAAGTTGAGCCTCATTTTTCCTTCCCTAACCAAGCTAACAGTGTCAGCATTCTAATCGATGAGAATTAGGCTATGAGCCCTTTAACTTGCAGTTGAGCCTGAGGACTGGAAGGCCTGACACAGCGGATTCTCCTATTTTAATCGACTCCTATCGAAGTCGAGTATTTCCTTACCAATGCGTTCTACATGCCGAGCCATATGATTGCTTGTTTCTCGTAGATAGTATGCTGAGAAGCGGAAGGTCGAGAGAACAGTTAATCCTCATTCTCACTTACACTTGGCTAATCACTTACTCGGCATCACTCTTGTCGAGATGCCGAAAGAGAGACTTTGGACTAACTCAGCCACCTCTACTCGGATAAGCGAGCTGATTGTACTTTTTTGTCCACATCTTTCAACAACCTTACCAATACAGTATTGCCACGTGTATAGAATCATGTGTATAATCCATTGCATCAATGATTATTTTTCTTAAATATTCATTTTTACCCTTTTGTATCTTATACATTATTTCCTTAGGAAATGCCCTTTTTATCTTTTCCCTTTTAGGCAAGTTACCTTAACTTATGAGTATAAATACGTTTGTAATTGTAGCTACAATAAGATCAAATTACTATTAATACACTTGAGTATTTTTCCTTCCTTACGTAAACACTACTTGTTTACTCTCGATATAACTCTTATCCTAACCTTTGAGTAAGGTTAGGTAGCAAGTAACCTTACTAGACTAATTCGTGCCTCATATTAAATTGTGCCGTAAATTCTCGGAAGTTTCATTGGTGTGTGTCATACCCTCTGGAGCTATCGTTGGTTTATACTTACTCTTCATTCACATTAGTCCTTTTCGCACATTCCCCATCACTCCTTTTCGAGCTTTCTACAAGCTTGAACCCATCTAATAATCGACATTGTTTGTTCTTAATCACGATTTACATCATCTTAGTATCAGAGCGAAGGTTTTATTTTTGTTAGAGTTTGTTTTCGAAGTTCTGTTAATACTCTGTTTTACGTATGTGAAATAGAGTAAGTTCTTATATTCATCTTAGCTACTGTGTTTGTTAGCTATCACTTTCCTAAAGTGTTTGTTTAAGCTTTAAATTTGTGAAAAAAATGATTGACCCAAGTGTGAATATTAGTATAGGAGACGACAATAGCAGAGTTATCTACCATAGCCAACAGTGTCAAGGAACTCTTAGAAGCATTGATAAGAGACTAGATGAGGTAGACAATCTCTTAGTAGATTTGACTCGAGTTGTTCATACGTTGGCTTGCCAACCAATTGAGGCTGTACAAAACACTCCATAAGCTACTCAACCTATTAGAGGTCAGAACCCAGCTTGACTTGTTTGACGTGGAAGAGTAGGTAGACGAGTAAGATGAAGGATAGACTTGAGAGAACTAGATGAAGAGGACAAGAAAGAGTATTTTGACAAAGAGTGTATATGAGTCCTTAGAGCATTTGACCATGTAAAGCTTCGGATTCTGAGCTTCAATGGATTTAGGAATGCTGATGAATATTTGGAATAGGAAGAGAAGGTGGAGTGTGTTTTTTATTATATCAGTACAAAGATTACGAAAAGTGAGAACTGCTGTTGTTGAGTTCTCTGGATATACAACCATGTAGTGGAAGAATTTCTAAGCCATGAGGAGACGAGAGAGCTACTGGGAGATTAATACTTAGCCCAAGATGAAGAGAATACTCAGAAATAGGTTCGTACTGGAAATTTATCTTCAAGATACTTTCACTTAGCTTTAGGAGTTAAGATAAGGAGGTTGAATTGTTGATAAGTATGTTTAAGAATTTTAAGTGCTTATGATCCGTTGTGAAGTGGAGGAACCACTAGCTCAAACAATCTTAAGATTCATTATTAAGTTGAGAGGTGACATTCGAAACATTGTGAAACTCCAACGTCTTACTACAATAGATGAGGCCATCAAAATAGCCTAGTAAGTAGAGAGGCAAAGAAGGAGTCGAGTACTGGCTAGGATGCCGATTAGTTAACTTAGATAGGCAAGTCACCGAGCTTAGTGGAGTACAAAGCTAAACCGAAAGATGGATGTTCGAGCCAATCAAAAAGGCTAACTTGACGGCAAAGTGCCAACCCAAACTTATGAGAAGGGATAAGGATCGGGTAGGAAGATGAGCTAAATCAAGTGCTTCAAATACTAAGGGTTTGGACATATGGCAACTCAGTGTCTGAACTGAAGAACCTTGGTGATTAAAGAAGACATCTCGAAGTTAGAGGTAGACGATACAGATGAGGAACTTGAGGAAGAGATCACTACTAAGAAAGAAAATGTTGAGAAAGAACTAATTGAGGAGAACATGTTTGCTGAGGACTTAGATTAGCTAATCATGATTGTCCGACGTACAATGAACATGGAACCCTCACAAGAGGAGGAGCAAAAAGAGAATTTGTTTCATACCACCTATAAGGTGAATAATCAAGTGTGTGCCTGCATTATGGATGGTAGAAGTTGCACCAATATGGAATAAGTTAATCTTATTTCAAAATTAAAGTTGTCAAATGTTGCACATCTAAAGCAGTATAAGTTGCACTAGTTGAGTGAGAAAGGGGTACTACCTATGTATGCTTCCTACGTATTGCTAGGTAGCCTGTGGTTATTTGATAGGAGAGTTATCTATAATGGCTACAAGAATACGTATATGCTTAAGAAGGATGACTAAAAGATTGCACTGAACTCGATGCTACTAAGACAAGTTAATAAATTTCAAACAAAACTTGCTCATGGATCGAAGAAGGCTTTAGTGATGAGGTAGCGTTGATAAGAATCAACCCCCTATACCGATCACAAGAAGCTTAGCTCAAGGACTTTAAAGGTTTGCAAGAAAAATACTAGCTCTAAGCCATAGCCGAGACGGAGACTCCTATCCCAACCCGACCTCTAGCAGACCTGTTTGTCAAATCCTCATGTATGTCCAACATGCTTTTACTCAACAGTGAAGTCTTAATCCAGAAGACAACCTAGAACTAATCAAGCCGAGCTCCCGGCTTGATCCACTAGCGTCTAACTTCAAGATGGTTGGCCTTTTGCTAAGCTGATTGGCTCCTGACCTGATCCAGATCAGGTCGGCCCTTGACTGTAACGCATTCCTGCTTCCACCTATGTTGTATTATATCCCTAATGTCCAACCAACAAGCGATACATATCTTTTGACATAATGTTCTAGAATGATTTTTTCTTTTCCGTACTGAATATTTTTTGTCTCTTTTACCCCTTTTAGTGTATCTTATGTAACCTAGTATAGGATACCCTTTTATCTTTTCATACATGTAAAGCAATCCTAGTGAACGGGTATATAAATCCCCACTTTCTTATATACAAGGATCATTCAGCTTTCAATACAGAATTATTCACCTTAAGCAACCTTAGTATTCTCGTTATCATTCAACTCTTATCTATTTCCTTTAGCAAGGAGTAGTGGCAAGTGACCCTTTAATCGAACCAGTGTGTCATATTCGGCAAATTGTTAGTTGAGTAGGATTGAGTGGTGTGTCATATCCATTCGGTAGCTACTTGAACTTTGTTAGCCTTTTCTTTGTTTCTTTCCGGTTTGCTTTGTTGTAGTACCTCTCCATGTGTCTAACCCTAGAGGTGCATCTAGGGCCGAGCTTTGAGAGGCCATCAATGCTGATGAGCCAACCCTTATGTTAGTTAGGCGCTTATTAGAGATGAAGGAGCAGGGTAAATTACCTTAAGAAATCAAAGAGTTGTTAGACAAGTATGCTGACCTATTCCCAGAATAGTTACCTGAAGGGGTACCTCCAACTTGAGGCATAGAACACTACATTGATTTAGTACTCGGCGTTACACTGCTAAATAAGTCAACCTATCGAATAAATCCCAAACAGGCTTTTAAGCTTTAACGTCAAGTTAATGAGTTGTTAGAGAAAGGATATGCTAGAGAAAGTCTCAACCCTTGTACTATGTCGACACTTCTAGTGCTAAAAAAGGATGGAACCTAGCGGATATATGTCAACAACTAAGCCATGAACAAGATTACAATCAAATACAGGTATCCAATCCTAAGGTTAGAAGACATGTTAGATGAGTTGAGTAGAGCTAAGGTCTTCAATAAGATTAACATGAAGTCTGGCTACCATTAAATATGCATGAGACCAAGAGATGAAGATTGCGTTTTAAACTCAGCATAGACTCTATGAGTGGATAGTCATGCTATTCGGCTTGTCAAATGCCCCAAACACTTTCATGCGATTGATGAACCATGTGTTAAGACATTTGATTGGAAAGTGTGTAGTGGTATATTTTGATGACATACTGGTCTACAGTATCGACATGCTGAGTCATTACGAGCATCTTCGAGCCATATTGAATATTCTCTATGCTAAGAAACTATTCGGTAACTTGAAGAAGTGTTACTTTTACTAGGAGGAAGTGGTCTTCTTGGGCTATATAGTCAGTGGAGGAGGCTTACGAGTAGATGACGAGAAGATCTGAGCAATTGTAGAATGGCCAACTCTTACTACTTGTGTCAATGTGAGAAGTTTTCATAGATTGGCTTCATTCTATAGACAATTCATCAGGAATTTCAACACCTTCACCGTACCACTTACTCAGCTAACAAAGAAAACACACCAACTTTCAATGGGGAGAAAGGGAGGAGAGGAGCTTCGCCGAGATAAAAGAAAGATTGACTTTTGCCCTAGTGTTAATTCTACCTAACTTTGAGAAAATATTTGAGTTGGAATGTGACGCATTAGACATTGGAATAGGCATTGTCTTAATGCATGAAAGCTAATCAATTGCCTTCCATAGTGAGAAGCTCAAATGACCGTAGCTAAATTACTCTATCTATGATAAGGAACTCTTGGTGCTGATTCGAGCACTATAAGTATAGTAGCAATATTTACTGCTAAGAGAATTTGTCATATATATTGCCATGAGTCGCTGAGGTACCTCTAAAGTTAGACTAAGTTATCAAAGCAGCAAGCGAGATGGATTGAATTCTTTGAGGGATTTAATCTTGTAATAAAATATAAACAAAGAAAGAGTAATGTCGTTGCAGATGATCTTTCGAGAAGACATGTACTTCTAAATAAATTGCAGACCAGACTGTTTGGGTTTACAAGTATCAAAGAACAATAATTTGAGGATCTACAATTTAGATCCATAATTACACGGTACGTCAATGGAAGAACAGTCGATGAGTATCATGTGGAAGATGGCTACTTATTTTGAGGTGGAAAATTATGCGTACCAACTTGTTCCCTAGGGGAGCTGCTGATCAGGGAAGCCCATTGTAGAAGACTGTTCGGATATTTTAAGGAGAAAAGAATGTATGAATTGTTGAATTGTTGATTCTTTTGGCTAAGAATGGGGTGAGATGTGCACCAAGTTATTGAGAGTTGTACTGTATGTAAAAGGGCAAATTGCCGACCCGAAAAGTGGAAAGCAATGCCATTGCCTATTCTAACGAAACCATAGACCAAATTAAGCATAGACTTTGTTCTCAAGTTACCATAAATTGCTTGAGGCAAAGATTCTATAACTGTTGTCGTGGATCGGTTTAGCACGATGGCATACTTTGTGCCCTACTCTAAAACTAATGATGCTTCTTCGGTTATTGCTGCTCTCTTCTTGCAGGAGATTGTGCGGTTACACGACATGCCGAAGAGTATAGTCTCTGATAGAGAACCAAAGTTTTTGAGCCATTTCTAGAGGACTTTATAGCGTCGAATGGGGACCAAACTACTATTCAACACTTCCTATCATCCCCAAACTAACAGCTAAATAGAGGTTGTTAATCACACTTTGTGATTACTACTTCGAGCTACAGTAGGCAAGAACTTGGCTAATTGGGACATTTGCTTGCTAATGGTTGTATTCGCTTACAACCAGATAGTACATGACACCACTAAGCAGACTCCCTTTAAAGTGGTCTACGGTTTCAATCTCGAGTTACTCCTCGATTACACCCTTATACCTATACCTATGCAAGAGGACCCTGATGTGAAGGCTAGAGCATAATCGCTTCAGCACATCTATAACAAAGTTACTCAACACATCGACCAAGCTACTAGAAGAATGCGAGGGAAGACTAAGGGTAGGATGGCTAAACAATTTCAGCAAGGAGACTTAGTATGGCTACACCTCAATAAGGAATGGTTTCCGAGCAAAAGGAAGAATAAATTATCTGCAAGAGCTGAAGGACCCTTCAAGATCCTCCAGAAAATCAATGATAACTCTTATAAGTTGGAGCTTCTTGATGATTATAGGGTATTTGACACCTTCAACATTACTGACATCAGTGTATCACCTTGATGGAGAGTTGACTAAAGATCATATGGATTTGATCCCAAATCCAAATCAACTCGGAGGGAATGATGGGAATTAGGCTACGGGACCTTTAACTCGCAATTGAGCTCGAGGACTGGAAGGCCTGACATGGTGGATTCTCCTATTCTAGCTGACTCCTATTGAGGTTAAGTATTTCCTTACCAACGTATTCTGCATGCCGAGCCGTATGACTACCTATTTCTTGTAGATAATGTACCGAGAAGTGGAAGGCCAAGAGAGCAGCTAATTCTCATTCTCACTTACGTTTGGCTAATTACTTACTCAGCATCACCCTTACTGAGATGTCAAAAGAGAGACTCTGGATTGACTAAGCCATCTCTGCTTGGACAAGCAAGCTAATTGTACTTTTTTGTCCACATCTTCTAATAGCTTCGCCAACACGGCATTGCTACGTATACAGAATCATATGTAAAATCCATTACATCAATGATTATTTTTCTTAAATATTTATTTTTACCCTTTTGTATCTTGTACATTATTTCCTTAAGAAATGCCCTTTTGTCTTTTCCCTTTTAGGTAAATTGCCCTAACTTATAGGTATAAATACTCTTGTAATTATAGCTGCAATTAGATTAGATTACCGTTAATACACTTGAATATTTTTCCTTCCTTACATAAACACTACCCGTTTACTCTTAGCATTACTCTTATCCTAATCCTTAAGTAAGGTTAGGTGGCGAGTAACTTCACCGAACTGATTTTGCATCATATCAAATTGTGTTGTGAGTCTTTAAAAGTTCCATTGGTGCGTCTTATCCTCTGGAGCTATCGTGGGTTTTTGCTTACTCTTTGTTTGCATTAATCCTTTCTATACATTCCCCATCACTCCTCTTTGAGCTTTCTACAAACTTAGACTCGTCTAGCGACCGGCTTTATCTGTTCTTGGTCACGGTTTGTATCACTAATAGGTGTACCAAATGTTCAAGTCTATGATTAAGCCTTGCTCTTGCCTCCAAGCATGGCGAATAAGTGCTGACATAGTAAGTGAATATGCTGAGTGTTGAGGTCTATGGTCAAACCTCACTTTTGCCCTCTTAAGCCAAGCCGATATGCGGTAGGGCGCCCTTTCATCTCCTTCTATAGTTGTTAGATATATTGGACTCTGTAACGTTAAATTTCTTGATAGTTATTCTTGTCTTTTCACCTTTTTGAGACTTTAACTCAATGGTTTTGAAATGCCATGGAACATCGCAAATCTATGAATGAGATTAGACCATTGGCACATTTTCGCTTATAGATTGGGTGCAAAGATTTATGCATAGCATTGAGTTATGCCTTCTAAAGGATCTGGCTTATCCATTCTTTTGGTTTGGTTACATGTATTATTAAGAATGCTCTATGCGTTTAGAAGAATCTACTCATAAGAGGATGTCTTGTAGTTTCATAAAATTCCTTGGTGTGCCATCTTGAATGCCATTTATTGTGTTTGGGAGTTTCAAGGAACTTTACTACTATAAACTAGGGTACTTGTCTCCATTTGCATGTATCCTTTGAAATTCTTTGTTTATGTTTTCTTCTTGTCTTTGTGTGTTGGCTTTCCTTCTTTATATATTATTTTTATAGGTCATTCAACTTTATTCGAAGCAACAGCAATGGTAGTGCCTAAGTTATCGACTATTACTTTTATCCCCTTCTTGGAGTTTAAAGGGTTTAGGATACTGTACGAAATGATCTCATGTAGAAGGGGACATATGATGGTGAATCTCACATCTTCTGTTGGCCTTATTTTCTAAGCTCATGAAGGGGACTCAAGTGATTGCCTGTAACTACTCTATAAGCCCTATAAATTTTGCTCTATAGATTTAGAATTACATTAAAAAATTGATAGATATTTTCAAGAGTTAATGAGACCGAAAGGGGAGAATTAAAATAAAGTCTTAACACGAACTCAAAAATCTTAATATAAAGTTCATAAACTTTAATCGTGTACAAAAATCTTAAACCCCAAATGCATGTAACCACAAATTGAAACCACAAACCCTAGGGACGGAAAACCTTAAATTAAAACCTAAACGTAAAGAAAACCCTAAAATTGTAAATTTAGCTCAATTTACATAAAATTGCAAAAAATTCAATATTAGATAATTAGAGATATTCTTAGATAATAACAATTAGCTAAATTAAACCAATTAAAATAATATATTAATAGAATTACTATTTCACCCCTATCTTTATGGTAGTAGTGCCTATATGTATATATATGTAAATATAATCCTAATCGCTTTATCTAGTATTGAATAATTAAAGACAATCTTAAATATTAGCAATTAACTAAATTAAGTTAAGAGAGTAAAAATTTACAAATATACCCCATGAGTATGTATCATCTATACATGTGTAATTTTCTTTCACATATGATTATTTATAAAATGTGTCCTATAATTTCAATTGACTTAAATTAAGCCAATTAAAATACTAAATTAGTAAATTGACCCTAGATTATACTAGATCACATAAATTCAATCTCAAACGATTAGAAATGTTTTCAAATAGTATTAAATACTTAAATTTAGCCAATCTAAGAAACAAATTAATGGAATTATAATTTTACACTTATAATTCCTAAATAGCACCATATATGTATATATGTGTGTAAACATAATTTTTAATCACGTATGTTGAAATATACCATACACCAAATAATATCAATTAATTAAATGTAAGCCAATTAAAGTATTAAATTAATGAAATTACATTTTGCCCCTAAACCATATGTAATGTTACATATGTGTGTGTATATATATATGTATATATATATGTACATTACATATAATTTCTTCGTATATGTTAAATTATACCTTACAAGAAGTATATAATATTTCACTATACATTACATAGTATGTTTTACTAGTACATTTTATTAAGAGTAACATAAGTGTAGTATACTCGAATAAATTTATCTAATTAATCAAATCTAGCCTAGCCTAAGCCTATAATATCTTATCATAATCTAGTCTAACTAAAGCCTATTATTAGACAATACATAAAGTAAGATTTAGTCATCCCCTTTTTCCAAGTTCCAACCCCGCCATCCCCTTTCCCATGAGCCCTTAAATATTTTCCTTGCTAGATAAGTTAAACTACATTCAAATGAAAAGACAACACACTCTTATTCTTTCTCTCCAAACCAACATTATACCCCTATACATACCCTTAGTTCCATTCATTTCTCATATCTCACATTCCACTCAATATCTCACCTAGATCATCAACCCTTGTTCATTCCTTCTATTTGCTAACTCACCATCAACACCATTTCTTCTTCTTCCTTCTTCCTCCATCCTTCTTGTTACGTTTTCATTTTCTCATCTTTTTTTTTCCCCTTTCCCATTGGCTACTCATTCCTTATTAAAACAAAGGAAAACGGAGCAACAATTGCTTACCACAAGTAACATCTTGATTAGCAGTTGTTAAACCATC
Organism: Lumnitzera littorea; assembly: GCA_024138015.1. Taxonomy (NCBI): domain Eukaryota; kingdom Viridiplantae; phylum Streptophyta; class Magnoliopsida; order Myrtales; family Combretaceae; genus Lumnitzera; species Lumnitzera littorea. The sequence continues at coordinate 28,099,928 of JAMXBB010000004.1, read as the reverse complement.
AAAATTGACTGGGTTCTTTTCTTTTTTGTCCTCTTTCCTTTCCATAATGCCACTTACGTTGTTCATGAGTCAAGGAGCGTAGCAGGAATGTTGTTGAGCTTCGTGTGTCCATTTGAGCCTAAAGAACCACCAATCGTATACTGTTGAAGCAACCATAGGAGCAAAAAGGAGATGTCAATGTCACATCTCAAAGTGGTTGGAGCCATTAAAAGAAAAGAAGGGGTAAACCTTTTCTAAATCTATTGTGGTTCTCATAAATTTAAATAAACCATAATGTCGTGGGTATGGGTAATGTGACTACTTAATTCTTAATTAGCCACGACAACTCTAGAATAAAAAAAAAAGGAAGAAAAAGAGAAAAAAGAAAAGAAAAAGAAAGGTTCACACATACAATAGATATTTTATTGAATAAGTGAATGCCTGTAATAACCATAGAGAATAAATTAGTTATAATAATGATGATGATGATAGTGATTAATTAATTAATGAAATAATAAATGGGTATGTTGTTCACTACGTTAGCTAAGATGAATGGAAAAAGGGTTTTGATTAATCATTAAGTTGTTTTCTTTCATTTCTATTAATCTTGATGAGGATTAATATATAAACATAGTGTAAATAAGTTGACAAGGATTTACAAAAACTTTGAGGTATGCTAAGTAGAATACCCTACTTAACCGTGAGCATAGAGGGAGTATAGATGACCTCTTTCAAATCCTATGGACATAGAAGATTCAAGAATTTGAATAAATAAATAAAAATAATCTTCTTCTTTTTTTTTTTATCGAGATCCATTGCTAAGGTTGAGTAATAGTAGGCTAAGTAAAATATATATATATATATATATACGTATATATATTTTTACGATAGTGTACAAACCAACACCTACATTGCCAAAATCACATAAGGTAGAAAACATTAATTTTGAAACTTTCCACTTCATCAAATTCATCACCAAAGCAGTATGGAATTGTAAGGGAAAATCTAACTAAGAAAATAACATTCAAATAAAAAGCATGTACATACTTCTCTTTAACTAATAGGATGCAATAGAATTGACGTGGAATCTTTGCATAAAACATGTTATTGGTGTAGCTATTGAAGGATCACCATGCTAAATGATAAGTTGGAAAAAAATATCAAGTTTTGCTACCTTTGTATAAATGTTGTTGTTAAAGTATATTGTTACCAAATAAAGACAATTGTATATCATAGGCTATAAGTAAGTAGATTTTATTTTATTACTAAATGTGGTTCCTTAATGATAAATTATCAACCATTTGAGAACATCTACACTGAAATAAATCATAGAATGTATGTATGTATATGTATACATATAGCTACATATGCATACACATGTATACATATATATAAATGTATGTTCATATCATACCTTACTTGTGGCTTCAATCAAGTAAGAGGTCTTAAGGTTAATTCAAAAATAAATAAATGATTAATATAAAATATCCATATAAATACATAAATAAATAGATGAATAAGTAATATATTTATATAGATGTGAATTCCATCACCTAAAATAGACCTTACCATTGAAAAATATCTTTGAAATCGAAAAAGAAAAAACCATTAGATGATTGTTAAAATTAGATTTAAAAAAAAGTTATATGTGATTAAATAATTAATCAAATTCGGAAATAAGAGTAAGGTAGTTATGTAATTAGATAGTTTAGCACTACAGATAAGTAATCATTAGATTTTTATTATTATTTATCCATCAAGTGACACGAATTAGCAGGGCGAGCTACCTATTGGTATTTGCAACTTGTAGCAGTTGTGGTAGATGAGTACTCTCAATGACTCTATACTTGTTTGTACTTGTAATTAGTATATTTAAATTATATATGTTAACAAATTGATGCTTGGGCTTGGGTTGTGCATGTGATTAAATATTGGTTGCTTATTGTATTAACTATGACAACTGAATATTTGATTGTGACATTGACTATTATGCAAATGGATGGCTTGCGATATTAGTTGAACACCTAATAATTTAACTTAATTATATTCGAATTATTTTAAATTAAATGGATTATACATCAACCATGTATTGCATTGCTTTTTCTGGTTGTCACCTCATGTAAAGGTAAAGAGAGGCTATGCAGGGGTTGTCTTTATATATTAGAATTAAAGTGTTTTAGTACGGTATATTTGTACAACATGATCTTACCTTGACTCATGGGCTTACTAGGCATTGGTGACGCTAATTGTCTAGCTACGAATTGAGTCTTGAGACCTTCATTGTACAACATGGTATAGACTGCGAGAGCCACCTTATTTTCTAAAAAAAATGTGGCAACTATTTTCCAAAAAAAATGTGGCATTTCAAATTGTAAAAAGCCCATGTGTTGGAATTGGGTTATGATTAGTGTTGATAAATCTCCAACCCTCATTTAGGAGGGCATTAAATCCAAATTTTTGTGCAACACCTGGTTAACTACATACATTGTTTGGTATATTGCTTAGTTATGCATTCATAGGATTATTTAATTGATTGTTTAATAACTTGCTTACCAGTATAGTATGAGGGATATCCTACTAAACTTGTATAGCTTACTTCTTAGCAATTTTCCCTTGCAGGTTGATGGATAGCTAGGACCGGGATGAGTTGAGTGCAAAGTGCAAATATCAAGAAATGTAGTAGAAAATTTACAATTAGAAGTTGAACTATAGAGATGATTTGGTACATTAAATTGAAATAACTTTGTCTTGTTTAGGTTTCTATAATTTTTAGTTGGTTTCAAATTTCTAGAATTTATTACCCTATCTTTTTAGTTGGTAGGGGATATTGAATCTCTTCGGTTTTAATGGAATGTAGAATAGGTATCTATTGTTAATTTTATTTTACGTTAAGTTAATAAATTAAAAATCGGAAGCCTTAGGGATTAATTATATAGAGTCTTGTAATTTTTGACATATAAGGTAGTTTTCATATTATGGATTCATGCACGATATGAACATTTTTAGACAATCCTGTTAGGTTCCAATTAAGGTCATGACATGCTTAATAAACACCGTAAAAATTTCCCAAAACCTAATTTGATCTAAAGCCCTATTATCTCCAATACTTTCTTTCATTAGCCAAGTAAATTAATTTCTAAATTATCTTTTAAAAGACTAAAGTTTCTTAAACATAATTTTGGGCATGATAATAATATTTAATCCAAGTATTTAAAACACTCAAGACTTAAATATATTAACTTATATAGATTATATATATATAGATGTGTTTATACACATAAGAAATTGTAAGAAACTCCACTTAATTTTAACCCACTTTTCTTTTAATCCTTTGTAAACTTTGGTTTAAATCATGCTATATCGGGTTTCTCAAACAAAAGCTTTAGTACGTTAGTATTGTCCAATAGCAAATCATTTTTTTTTTTCGTATATAACCAAAGATGCCTCTTTTAGTACAGTTGAGAATCCACTACATCAATTATTTTGCTCTTTAGTCCATTCAATATTCTAACCAAATCTAGGACACTTAAGCCTTATTGCTTTAGTTAGAACCATCTAAGTAGTTAGAATAGCCTAAGAAGAACTCCTTTCCATTTTCAAATTGTAGCTAGAAGTCTTTATTTGCTGGAGCAGCCACGTAAACTCTACCTACTCCAAAAGTAAAGGTTTGACATTTGAAAACCCAAGATAATAGGAAATCTTCTTGCAATAGCTCTTCTAGGATTTGCAATGGCCATTGGACTTTCTCTTTAAGTTTTGAATAAAAAAGCTTATGACTGTAACTAGGCAAACCATCTTTAGACTACCTTTGCTCTTAGACTCCTAAAACTATACCAATACAACAAAGCTTACCCACTCTTATCTTAACAGTAAGGAGAGGGTGGTAAACAATAACTCTTCTCCTTTTCTCCTTCATGTTTAGTAATAGAACTTTCCTTATGACTAGCTTAAACTATTGTTAGGTTTGAAAAGTGGTCAGTGTAGAGTGTATAGCTTCTTCGCAAGGTCAAACTCTATCCTTGAAAGCTCCATTCGAGGTAAGTTACTATTGCCTCACTCACCATAAGTCATGCTTCGAGTTGTATGATGTAAGGCTTACAAACTTAGCACTTATAAGAGCTATTGTACATGGTAATATGATAAGCATATAAGTAAGTCACTAAGCTAAGAGCTATTGTGTTGTGTTGTTAACTCAATCCTTATATTAGTATGCTATGATACTCTATTATATATGTGTTTTTTTATCGTCCTTGGGTAAAATGAGTCCTTTACTTTATTGCTTGAATGCATCTTTATTGAGTTAAGCTCTATGTCACATTTCCGTTTTGTCCTTGTAAAGCTCACGCTTCCTTTTTGTGTTGTCCTGTTGTATTCTGTAGAAGGGAGCTTAGCTCCTATTAGTTATGTTGTATCTTAACAACTTGCTGAGTCCTTGTGTGTAATGTTGCTATAATGTTCGCTACTCTTGTTTTAGTTGTGTCTTTGTAGAGTCTAAGTCCTTTTTATTTTATTTCCATAGTGTTTTATAAAAGTCAAGTCCTTCTATCATGTGTGTAGTGTTAACTCCTTTGGGTCATTACTCTGTTTCACATCATGGGTAGTATACTGGTGCCACCATTGAGTCATGTGACAACCAGCTAGGCCAATCCTTACCCATGGTGATTTCGTTTCCAAACAATGGTTGAGTTTGTTTGTATACCTTTTTGTTCTTCTTATTGTGTTATAGCAACCAATAAGAACTACGACAAAGTTCTTTTCCCCGTTCCTTCTTGACTTATAGTCAAGTTGCATTAACCATGGTCTCTTAATCCTCATGTCACATAGTTTAGAAGAGTAAAATAGTTGACTAAAAGCTACAGCTAGAGCTTAAGTCCTTGGAAGCGAGTGCCTTGCATTTTCTTTCCTTGTTTAGTTGCTGTCATTAGTCATTAACTATCATAGGATTCAAGTGCATGTATAAGGGAACAAGTAGCGAACCGACAACAGCAAGCCAAATCCTTGTGTAATGTAGTGGCCTTACTTAGGTGCTCCCACTTGCAAGTTTAACCTGGCTTTTCAACGTTTGTTGTTGCCTAAAAAGAAGCCATGATAGGACACGAGCTATAACTTGCCTTCCTCCTATTTTCTTGGAGTGTACCTGCTACAATGTGTTGGAGTGCACATGCAGCTAAACTCTAACTTCCATCCTGATATGAATTGGCTTGTGACTATCTTAAAGTTGAGGTTGAATAGTTTGTATTGAGGCCTAGCGGTTGCCAAACGACCAAAAGGTAGAAAGGCAATTGTTTGGCATTAAGCCTATCGTCTATCGAGAAGCTGAGAGAGCACATTGCCAAGAGTTGGAGGCCCAAGATCCATTTGGCATGGCATAGATAGACTAATGTTGACTAATTCAAGAACTCGGCAATTATGGGCCGACCTTTCAGAACTCGGCCAAGCATTGTGAGACTTCAAGATCTCCTTCCTGAACTTAGACATCCAATTTCCGACCCCGCTTAGCTAAGATCCTACTCCTTCTAGGACAGGCCCAGTGATTGCGTGCCGACTTCTTCTATTAAACACTCAGTGTTGTATTCTTGTGAATATTTTCCTTATTTTAATTATGGGTCCATTCTTTAGGGTTTAATGCCTTGTACATTATTTACAATTTTACCGCTAGGGTTTAGGACTTGCTATAAATAGTAACATTTGTAATCAATAGAGATAATACATTATTAGAAAAAAGAATATTTCTGCACTTGGAACTTTTCTCTTTCGAGCAAGGTTATACTTGAGCTCTTAGAGTTTGCATTTCCCAGATTATTAAGTACTGAGTAACTCTTTAATCTTTTTTGTGTTCTTATTAATCTTGACCCTAAGATTGTGGTGAACCCTCATTTGAGCTAGTTAATGAATTGCATTTAACATTCATTTGAATCCCGAGTGACATTTAGTGTTCACTAGTTGTATTGAACCCTATTTTGAGCTCAAACCCCTAATTGTGTTTGTATCTTAGCGTGTAATATCCATACACATTTACTATCAAAACCCCCATTTCACTCCTTGTTTTTCATACCTACTTAAACCCCAATTACCTCATTCTTAGTTCAAGACCCGCTGCTGTATCATCTTGATATCAGAGTTTTGGGGAGATATGCGTACAGTGTCCTTCAAAGGTTGCTTCATCATTTAAACATCTGTTAATTGTCATCCTATAGTGTAGCGTATTGTTTGTGTTTTTAATAGTTGTATTTGTTAGTCGTAAGAAGCTATAGAAGCCGATTAGTAATCATTTCTAGGTTACTGTAGTTGTGTTTTTATTGTAAATTGCGTTTGTTTAATTTCATCTGGAAATTACTGTACAAACATGAATGTCTGAAGATAGTGTCAACAATAGTGGTGATAGCCCTCGTGGAAGCTTGAGGAGACATGTTGATAACTTAGAATATTAGATTTAGAATCTCACTGATTCTATCCAAGAGCTTACTGGTTTAGTTAGAGGCCGCAGATGTGCTGGCCGAGAAGAAAGAAGGGAAAGAACACCCACCAGTTAAAGTAGTTCAAATGAGCTTCATAATGATGAACGACAATTGAGAAGAGCTATCAAGCCAAGAAGACAAGAAAACTAACCTAAGCCGAGAAGAGGCAATGATAGAAGTGTTAACATTAGGAAACCAAAGAAGAGAACCAAGGCCAAGAAGGGATATGGCCAAGCAAAGCTCCAAGATAAGTGGCCGATCTGAGATGAATCGACCAACTCGGAATGTAAAGGATGAACCTCGAGTACATGGCCAAGGACTTGATAATATAAAGCTTAAGATGCCGACTTTCAGTGGAAGCTTCTGACTAGAAGAATTCCTTGATTGGATTTGCTAAGTCGAAAAGCTGTTTGAGTGCTATGAGTGTAATGATCGGATAAATGTTAAGTTGGCTTCGTTAGCCCTTGTTGAATATGCAAGTCTTTAGTAGGATAAGTTGGTTGCCAAGTGAGATGTTGAAGGAAAAAGAGCCAATTAGGACTTGGAGGCTCATGAAATGTCTAATGAATCAACGCTTCGTGCCTTATTCTTCTTTAGGCCAATCTAATCCCACTTTAGTTACTTCATAGCTTAAGTCCAGTAGAGTATGGTTAATCTTATAAACTAAGAAATATTATCATTAACTATCTTTTCCCAAGAATGCAAACCTAAAGAACTTTAATTAATAACCAACTAAAGCTTAGATAAATATAACAAAACTTAGTAAATACAACAAAGCTAGGAATTATGACAAAACCTTTAAATACAAGAGTAAGAGTATAACTAAGAGTATAACAAAACTTTGATACATAGTTATTAAAAATTTAAGAATCAATTCTTTTTTCACAAATATTTGAATAATTATATTAAAAGGTCCTTTTGATTAAGTGATTATGACTAGGATTTTGATTTGCCTACGAACTACTATGATCCTTAGCATACCATGGTTAAGTGAGTTTCCTATGACCCCATGCTTATGTATACTTATAGTTAGTGGAATTAAATTATAAAGTAAATGGTTGATGTGTGGGGCAAACCCAGATAATGCATGTATTTGATATGTTGAATGCTATGTGAAATTGGAATAATATATACACTTCACAATAATCTGATTGGTGCATTTAGCTAAGGTGTGAAGTGTTTGTTATAATTGCTTGCTCACCTATGAAATGAACCTAAGTATATTGGAGTGATATCAATAATTGGCACATGCATGCTCATGTCATTCACATATATTTTCTAGCCAACACATTATATAGAGGTAATGAAAAGGTCTTACAAGGGTTGTTATCTTTGGTTAATATGTATTATTTGTATGATGCACTCATACTATATGGCTTTATTCTAGTTACAAACTTACCATGCACTGGAGACACCAAATGTATACTAAGAATCTTGTCTAAAGACCTCCATTTAGGGGTAAGTATAGACAGTTAGGCCTACTCACACACCACACTTGGACTTTAGTTTTATAAAATTGGAAAAATTTGATTTTCTTTACTAGGTGAGAACATGGAGTCTTCACTCATGATATAAGTCTAGATGTAGTACCTGGATCTGTTGAATCGAAGTTCTCCAACCTTAACTTCGAAAGGCATAAATCTAAGCTACATGTAGTACCTAAGCGACTGCATGTATTTGTTTGGCATTCTGGTTTTTTATGCATTCATATGCTTTCTATAATTTGGTTGATAACTTGATTTCTTTAGCATGGTTAAGGATTCTCACAAGTAGTTGGCTCATATCCTTATAGATTTTTATTGTAGACTCTAGACTTCTTCTTCTTTTTTTTTTTTTAGTACTAAGCAAGGGGATGCTTGAGGTGGGTTCTAAGCAGATGGAAGACCTTTGGGAGGGTTATTGAGTGATGAGAGCCACTTTATATATTTTGACTGTAAGACTCTCGTTTGATGGATAACTATAATTATTATTCTCTTTGGTAGCTTTTAGATTGCAATAGATATTAAGGAGGACTTTGAGTGTTAGATGACCAAAGTCATACTATAATATCAATCTTTTGATGTATTACAACCTTCTTAATTTAAGTTTCTGAAATTTATATTAATGTTCAATGGCTTGATGTGCATTTTACTTGAGATAACTAGAAGGATGGCTAGGTAATAGAGGAGCCTTGTGTATTGTATACAAGATTAATGAGCAATAGGGTTATCGATCCTTAGTTTTCTTGTGATACAAGGCAATGTGCCATGATTAAGGTATACTTCGAGGCGTAACATGCTCCATTAGGGCTTACTAATGTCTTCCTCTTAAGCATCTCTCATTGTATGCCTCTATGATTTGGTTGGCAATGGTAGTAGGAGTTTAGTCACTTAGTGTGCTACATGGAAGTTAGTAGTGACTAGTAGGCCAAGTGGTTGTTGACTTTGTTGTTCTACTTCTTCTTGGTCCTCGACCAAGAGGTAGAGCCTATAAGCTCTTAAAATCGTATTTAGGGCAACTATACCTAAATTTAAGGTTTTCAAGATAAATTATTTGATCAAGTTCAAATTTTACGATAAGGTCACAAAAGTTAGTAAAAATGACACAATGAAGTTAGATTCTAAAAATAATTTAATAAAATCCTAATTTTAGCCTTAAAAGTATAATTATTTGATATAGCATAAAACTCATCAAAACTTCTAGATTCGAGCCTTGAAATATAATAAGACATTGAGGATAAATTATTTAATTTGTAAAAGTAAATAATATTACATAAAATAATATATGAAATATATATACAGTAACAAATATACCGGATATATATTATAAATATATCGGTAAACTAACCTAAAAACCTAATAATGTGTAAAATAAGCAGTAAATTTGAAAAATTAAAAAGAAAATATATCTTAAAAATTAATAACATGGGTAAAACATAATTGAATGAAAATAATTAATCATTATATGTATCACTTATATAAGATATATACACTTAAATTAGTAAAACTACTAAATATTATTATCTTATACCCTAAATGCTTAAATTTCACCAAAATAATAACTAAACCTAATCTAAATCCTTGGAAAAAAATTTGGTTGAGGTAGAATTCATCGTAGCATTATAGAAACAGGTGAATTGATGAATCAAAATGCATAAATAAGGGAATTTAGCCACCTCATGCTTGGACAAGAGAAAAAGGAAAAGAAATGTAAAAGAAAAATAATAAACACCTAAGGGAAAAAGAAATCCAATTGCCTCAAACAAGTATAAATAAGACTCTAGGATATTAGTTTAGACATTTATCAACTTAGAAACTTAAAGGAAAATTTCATAAAAATTTTAGCAAAATAGGAAAAAAAAAAAAAAAAACAGAGCAAGTAATTGACATAGGACGGGTCCTAACCCAAACCATTACTGTAGACTCTATAAATTTAACCTTCTAAACATGATGTCGGACTCAAGTACCGTAAATATTTCCGGAAGTCGATAAGACCACATAAAATGAAAACCGACTAAAATTTTAAACTTAGAACTTAAAATAAACTTGAAGGATACTATTATACAATTTGGAAACCCTTATCATGCAAGAAAACCCCAATCCCTATATACGTGTACTTTAAAAAAAATGTAAACCTAAACTTAATAGAAACCATAAATATCAAATCATAAAATTTTTTTTAAACTCTATAAAATTATCTTAATGCTTGATAAGCCAAAAATCAATAAAATTATCAATAATTTTGTGAAATCATATAAAATGATAACAAACGAATCAATGATTATTTCAAGTAATAATAAACAACAAAACTAAGCTAGTTAAAGGAATAAATTAATAAATTTACAAAAATTATTTTACTTATGTACATAAGTAGCCCCATAATATGTATATATATATATATAAATATATTATTAAGCAATTTCCTTTTCTTAATCTATCATATGATATATATATATATATATATATATGTTGCATAATAAAGCAGTGTTCCTAAATAATTAAGCAATTGATCTTTAAGCTCTTAAGTGTAAGTAAATTATTCCTGAGTTGGTGAAAAACGCTAAAACATACATAATCGCACTCGAACTCTAAAACATACTTAAACTCACTCGAATCCTAAACCTTGAGATAATTAGGGACTTATAGCCCTAAATGAATGATTAAAAATATAATTTCAATGAATTTTATTTAACTTTAGAAAACTCTAAAATTTCTTAAGAGGCAAATCACAACCTACAAATTAATTTGAAAATCAAACCTTAAAAGAATTTCATATAAAACAATTCCCTTATTTTCACTTATAAGCCATGTTATGTATGGATAAGTTGTAAACCCTACTTTTTAGCGGACTTGTGATTCAACTAAGAACACTTCCCAAATGTTCACAAGGATAAACTAAGCTAAGAATTCAAGTTTACATTTAAAAACGAATTTAATTTTTGCAATTCGAAACCCTATTATCGATAAAACTCAAATACGAGAACCATAAACTCTAAACCCAAAACCCTAAAACAATTAAGGACTTGTAACCCTAAGTAGCTAATTAAGAATTTAATTTAAAAAATTTTATTCAACTCTAGAAATTTTCATAATTTTATAAGAATTAAATCATAACTTACAAATCAATTTAAGAGACAAACTCTAAAGGAATTTCATATAAGACAATCTCCTTATCTTCATACATAAGATTTGTGCACATGAATAAGTAAATCAACCAATTATCCTAAATAACTTATCAATTGATAAATATAAACCCTACTTTTAGTGGGCCCATGATTCAATTAAAAGTACTGTCCGAACGTTCTCAAGGATCAACGAAACTGAGAACTTAAGTTTACATTTAGAAACAAATTAAATTTTTCCAATTCAAAAACCAATTATCGAGAAAACCTGAGCTTGAAGAACTACGAGCTCTAAACTCACCTAAGACCCTAAACCCTAAAACAATTAGGGAATAATTTAATTTGAATAATTTCATTCCACTTTAGAAAATTTCACAATTTTATAAGAATTGAATCATAAAGTACAAAACAATGTAAGATGAAAATCCTAAAACAATTTCCTATAAGACCATGCCCTTATCTTCATATCTAAGTTTTACATATAAATAAGTAGACCAACCAATCACCTTAGCTGACTTATCAATTAAAAGTTGGAATCATTTATCAATTGATAACTTATCAAAATCTAGTGATAACTTATCGAAGACATTTTCCTTATCACCCCTTTACTTATACTACATATGGACAATTTTTCACAAGATTTCACATGCTTAACTTTATTAAATGAAACAAGATAATTCCATGACCCCAAAGGACACTAAATGGTAGATTTGAACAAGGAGAAGAGGGGGGCCATGCTCTTTTCTTTCAACCATTAATCACTTTCTCTTACACACCACTATTCACTCCTTAATGCTTACATCATCAATAGTTGCAATAGTTGACTTTTGTGTAAGCTACAAGATAATCAATTAAAGCTTCTTGCACACACTTCCTCTCCCATTCAAAAATCTACCACTCTCTCCATCTTTCACTCTCATTTTCACTTCCTTTTCTTTCACTTTAAACACAAATCAAAAGAAAAAATCAAACTCCATAAAATCCCAACATTACCGCCATTATTTTGCTTCCATACTCATGGCACCAAGCCTTATTTTGCACCCTCTATTTGTTAACTTCAAAAGCCACTTTTAGGAACTTTAAAATATCCTCAAAGCCCCACTTTAAAGATCAAGACTCTAGTTTCAAAGGAGCTTGCAAGAAGGAGGAGGAAAAACAAGGAACATAAGAGGGTACTTAGTTGCACAACCACCATTTCTATGCTTTTAAGATGAGTAGGTTGTTTCTTTGTGTTAGTGGTTTAGTGTTACATGTCAGGAGACCATATTTTCATGAAGATATTAGTATGATCATAAGATGATAAAATATCTAGACCACCTTAAGAAGTAAGCTTGTGAACCCCTTTACATGAAAGTTGAAATATGAGCATGCTAAGTTGGTGTTTTGTAAAGATATATGTTTAACGCTTAAAATGGAAGATTTTAAGTTAAGAAAATCATGACATGTGTACATGAATGAGGAGCATCATGTTGGATGTAGAGTACATGTGAGTCATTTAGATGTTATTTCCATTTCTATTAAGTTAAAGATGCTCAAACTTAGCCTTAAGTAAAGGAAAATCCATTACATAAAGTTTTTATAAAGAAACCAACCTTGTAAGATATAAAAGTTGTGATAAGTATGAGATCTACTATTTTCATGTAAAGTATAAGCTAAGTAATCATCTTATGGAAGAGAAGTTAAGTTAAGATTTGAATATAAGTAACCTAGATTCATGATCTAGCCCTTAAACTTAAGGAAAAGATTAAACAAGTTGAAAAACCAAGTGAGAACCCCTTGGATTCATCATGACCAGATCTAGAACATAACTAAAAGCCACTCAAAAATATGATAAAACTAAGTGAACAAAGTAAAAATATTAACCAAAGCAAGTATACTAAGCCTAAAACTCTCAAAACAAGCCTAGAACTCTAAGTTAAGTCTTCATTAAAATTCTAACCAGCACTTTAAAATATTAAGAAAGGTCGTTTTGAAGCCCACAAGAAATCCACCTAAGGCTCTATAAGCCCACCAAAGTTACTAACTTTAGTTTGAACAAAAAATAAGCCCATTTGACAACTTAAGCCCACTAAAGAGCCCATGAAGTGGTTGTTAGCCTTAGGAGTATAGATCAAAGTTGTAAATCTGATCTCAAAGAGTATTTTGAGCTTAAGATAAAATCTTAAGACCAAGTCCAAAGGATTTCTCAAGTTATCAAAAAGCCCAATTACCAAACAAGGCCCAAAAGCACTCCAAAACATGAGGATCGATACTGTTCTGGCCCATGGACAGATTTGCATGCCTCATTTCGAAATCTAACCTTACCACGTTAAAGTACACTTGAAAACGATGAAGATTGACTATAAGATCATAAAAATCGGATTTAAAACGAGAAAATTATATGTGATTGAACTTTTAAGTAAAACTGGGAAAAATTATGAAACCAAGTCAAAAGTATAACTTAAAGGGTTTTAGCTTAGTTTTCTAGGTTTTATTTCAAATCCTTATAATATCATATTTGCGATGTCTAGGGGATCTGGCTTTTGGGAGACGACCTACCCCGAATTATTTGGATTGATCCGCATGGCAAAGTAAGTAAATCCCTGATGACTCTTTACTTGATTTTACTTATAGAATAGATGCACCTAAACTTATATATATAAATTTGGATGCTTGTGGGATATGGGAAATGCATGCATATGAATTTGTGGATGAATGTGATGGCTTGTTAATTATATAATAATGGGATTTGTTTATGATAATTTATATACATAATTGTATGGAATGAAATTGTCTGATCACCTTGAAAATTGAGTTAATCACTTATACGATTAAGAAATTAAAATAAATCATGCATTCCTTATATTGCATACGGATAACACCGACTGTCACTTCACGGAGAAGATGGGAAGGGACTCATAGGAGGACGTACCTCCTGCAGGATTAGGCACTAGCTATGTCATCATTTATATTGAGTCTCTATTCTAAGCTGATGGGCTTACTAGGCGTCGAGAAATGCCAACCGTCGGTGAGGGGCCGAGTCTTGTGGCTTCTACTTAGAGCGTATGTTTGTGGACTGTAGGGGCTATCACACTGCTAAACTTGATATTTTGAAAATATGATTTACTATTCGATAATGAAAGTATATATATGTATATATATACATAGTTTTGTTTTGACTGAAGCACAATAGTGCTAATGAATTAAAACCTAAGGTCTAGAACCCGGATTTTGGTTTGGATCGGTTAATTATCTCCAAACTTCGACTACAGGGGACAAAATTCTGAGTCGTATGTAGTTCTTAGGCCACTGCATGCGTTGTTTAGCATACTGATTGTTCATGCATTCATATGATTGTGCATCTAATAAACTTTGCATGCGGTATTGATGAGAGTATTTATCTCACTAAGCGTAAGTTTACACCCCAACAGTTCTTTTCCTTGCAGGTTGATCAATAGTTGGGAATGGGATAGGAATTGAGTGCAGAGTGCTACCATTGAATCAATATGATGAAAAGCTTGTGTAGTTAATTCGAAATGCTCCAAAAAACGACTAATATCTCAATTAAGTTTAGTATCTTTAGTAGGTTTAAAATTTTTTAGAATTGTCTATCTTATTTCACTATTTTGGTAGGGGATATTGATTCTCTGCGATTTTAAGGAATTGTGGAAAAATGGATATCCATAATTATTTATATTATATAATGAGTCAATGAACTAAAATTGAAGACTCTAACAAATAACTATTTAGAGTCTTGCAATCTTTAACTTGCAAGGCGATTTTCTTATCATAGGTGCACACGTAATATGGAAATTTTAGACAATAATACTAAGCCCCTCCTAAGGTCGTTACAATCACTTGCTATAGAACCTTGCTAGACCCTAAGGGAGCACCACCTACCTTTGTCGACCGATAACCCCTAACCGCCGCCTAGTTACCAAAGCTTCAACAAACATTAAATCTAGTATTTTTCCATGTTTTTCCCTATTTTAAAAAAATTAATGAATTAATTAGAAAAAATCTGCATAATTTTATTCTTTGGTTATTTTAGATATACTTTCATGTGATAAATTTAGTTTGATAAAATTTTAAATATTTTATATACTTCCTTAAGAAAGTATACTATTCACCTAAATTTTTAACTCAAAAATAAATGTATTAAACAATATTGTTTTGAGCTCAATTTTTTTTTTTTGTAAGATCCTTATTACGTCTAGTTTAATGGTATGTAGCCTAATTTTGATTTCATATATATCTAATATTTATTGTATTTTTTATCCTAAAATTGCTAAAACTAATTTTTTTTTAAATAAACTGATTTTTATGAAAATAATTAATGAAAATAATATTTGATGACTTTTGGCCACTTGTAATAATGTCAGGACATGGTGGAAATTATTTTGCATGAAAATGACGTTATTTGCCTAAAGGGCAAAAACATAATTTCACATATTTAAGCAATAATCATAGTTGCACAAAAAAAGTTGTTAGCTAAATTCAACATATTTTTTCAAGTTGATAGGAATTTTTGTAGAATTATTTGATGATCCTAGCTAATTATTATAAATTTTCCTAGTTAAATAGCATAATTCATTAATCAGGATATGTTTTTAGCAATATTAAGCTAATATACACCAATTATTTGATAAAATCCCAATTATACTTTGATCGGATATGATTACAAGTTGTTTTTGTTATATTTTGTAATATTATATGGCCTAGGTTAATGACATATACGTGCTAGGGATTAATAATACTTGTTTTATCATGTTTTACTTGAAAATTATGTAAAAGTATATTTTATTTAGATAATATGATATTAATGTGATATTACCCATTAGATAGATTCATATGTATATGTAATATATAAGAAAAATATTTTTCAAAAACAAGGTTATTTTGGGTATTTAAAAAAAACTACGAAAACCCTACTTAGTATAAGTTGCCTTCTTTTTACAAAACCCTAATAGCTACCAAATATAGCCCAATCCCCCTCTCCTTGTGCAAAAACTTAAGACCTTCCTCTAAACTCAACCTAAAAGTGGCAAACAAGATTGATTAAGGTGAGATTCTTGAAGTTTAATTGTAAGAAAATTCATAATTAAGCCTCCTAGCGATCTAATCTTCTTGTTCCTTGTAGATTTCAATCAGTTTTCAAGTGTTTTAGGTGGAAGTTATTGATATTCATCAAGTGGCAGCTCTTTTGGGTGAGTAAGGCAAGTTACATAGAGGATTTTCAAAGTTAGGCTAGATGCTCTATTGAAAAAATGCTTTGGAGGATGAGAACATAAGATTCCATTAGAGGTTTAATCTAAAATTACGTGTTTTATAGATTGTAGGTGATATACACTAGTTCATTTTCAGATTCCACCAAGTGCTTGACTTATTGCAAGTAAGTCTTATGAGCTTTCACTTATAATTTTAGATTCTTGCATTGGATTTCTGTCATTTGGTTGGAAATTAGTGTTTGTAACTGGATAATGTTGGAAATCATTGAAATTACATGTTGTAAGATTCTCTTAGAAGGGTATAGGATTTTAGTTTAGGCTTAAAGGGGTTATGTTCTTCAAAACAAAAGTTGATAAGCCATACCAAGAGCAAACAAGGGCGACTGTATCAAGTGGGTCCAAGTTTGCAAAAAGCTTGAAATGGAAAAGTGGAGAAGTGCAAGAAAATTAGATAAACAAGCAAAACAAATGAGTTCCAAGGAAATGACACATTGAGGAAAACTTCATGGACTCATAAAACTAACTTGATATGATGCATGAGCAACTCGATGAGGTCACTTACCACCTAGCCTTATTTAAGGGTTAGGATAAGAGTTAGGAAAAAGAATAAGCACAATATATTACAGTGTAGCATATTCAATATCTGTATTTTTAAGTGTTGTGGCTACATATTACAAGAGTATTTATACTTGAAATGTTAAGATAACCTACTTAAAATGGAAAAGACAAAGGGGTATTATCTAAAAGAAGTAATGTACTAAGAATAACAAAAAGGTACTAAAGAGAAATCAAAGAAATTGATAATTGGTGTAGCAAATCCCTTTACGTAAGGGTTGGACATGTGGTGGTCAATCATTAAGGCGCTTCTAGCAAAAGCAAACAAAGTTGTACAGTTAGGTTGGAGGCTACTGAGCACAGGTGCCCAACATACCTGGGGGTTCTTTCAAGGAGATGTTGGCCCGGATGAGTTTTGGGATTCTCGGCTCAAGCAAATGGTCGACTTAGGCAAAGTAGACCAGATAGCATGGCTAGCCAAGCAATCAATAGAATATGAATTAGTTAGGCATACAATGATTGACAAAGTTGAAACAGCTCAACTCAGCATGTGAAGTTGTTTGGTAATGAAAGTTAGCTCGGCCTTGGCTAGAGTTAGCTGGAGTAAGAGAATTTGCCTCATGAGTCCTTTAAGCCCTCGAGCTCAAGCTCAAGTCAATGTTCCAGTTATCTAATTCCTATCATCCTATCCGAGTTGATTTGGATTTGGGATCAAATCTGATTGGTCTTCACTCATTTCTCCTTCAAATTGGTAGGGGCTAAGGTCGGCAATATTGAAAGTATTAGAAACTCTATAGTCCTTAGGTAATTCCAGTTGATAGGCATTGTCATTGATTCTCTAAAGTATTTTGAAAGAACCCTTAGCTTAGGTAGACCATTTACTTTTTCTTGTTCAAAAACCTCTCCTTACTCAAGTGTAGTCATACTAATTCGCTGGGCCGAAACTACACTATCTTCCTTCCTTTACTCTTCTCTCTCAACTTCTTGGTAGCTTAGTCAATATGTTACACAACCTTTTAATAGATCTGCTGAATAGACTGTACTTAGGCTCTTACTTCATGGTCTTCTTGCTTGGGCATGGGTGTAGGAGTGTGATTAAGGGGTAACTCTAGGTTAAAACCATAGATAACTTTAAAGGGTGCTTGTTTGGTAGTGCTATGTACCGTAGGATTGTAAGAAAATTCCACAACAGGCAACTAGACATCCCAATCAATTAAGTTCTTCTTTACTACAGCTCAAGTAGTGAACCTAAAGTGCGGTTAACTATCTTTGTTTGGCCATCGATTTGAGGATGACAAGAAGTGCTAAAAAGTAGTCTAGTCTCCATATGATGCCAAAGAATTCTCTAGAAATGGCTAAAAAACTTTGGATCCCTATCTATTATTACACCTTTCGACATGCCATGCAAATGAATAATCTCTTGTAAAAAGAGAAAAGCAATAGTTAAAGTATCGTTACTTTTTGAACAGGGCACAAAGTATGTCATTTTGCTAAACCTATCTACGATGACCATTATTGCATCTTTTCCTAGAGTATTTTATGGTAATCTGAGGACAAAGTCTATGCTTAACTTAGATTAGGGCTTGGTCAGAATAAGTAAAGGCATTACTTTCCCTTACTTAGCTCAGCATTTGACCTTCTTATAGCTCGTGCAATTCTCAACAACTTGATGTACATCTTGTCTCATCTTAAGCCAAAAGAACCTCCCATTCAATAACTCATGCATCCTTTTCTTGCTTAAATGTCTAGAGAGCCCTTTAAAATGAGCTTCTCTCACTAGCAGCTCCTTAAAAGAATAGGTCGGCACCAATAATTTGCCTCCTCGAAATTGGCATCCATCATCTATATGATAGTCATCTACTATTCTTCCCTCTATACATTATCCAAATATTCAACCAAAATGGGGGTCTTGAGAATATTGCTCTTTAATGTTCGTAAATCCTAAAAGTCTCTTCTATAGCTTAATAAAAAGAATATGTCACCTTAACAAAGCATCAGCAACCACATTGGCCTTGCCTTATTTATACTTGACCACAAAGTTGAATTCTTTTAAGAATTCAATCCATTACACTTGTCTTTTTGATAACTTGGTTTGACTTTTGAGGTGCCCTAGTGATTCATGATTTGTATAAATGACAAACTCCTTCAGTAGTAGGTAATGTTGCTATACATGAAGTGCTCGAATAAGGGCTAGAAGTTCTTTATCATATACAGAGTAGTTCAATTGAGATCCTTTTAACTTCTTACTATGGTAGGCAATAGTTTGGCATTCTTGTATTAAGAAAACACTTATGCCAATACTAGATGCATCATACTTAAGCTTTAAAACCTTCTCGAAGTTAGGCAAAGCTAATACAAGTAAAAAGGTAAATCTCTCCTTAATCTCATTAAAACTTCTCTCTTCTTTCTCTCCATACTTAAAATTCATGTTCTTCTTCATCAGCTCAATAAGGGATACAACAATGGTACCGAAACACTTGATGAATTGTTTGTAAAAAGATGACGGTCCATAGAAACTTCTTACCTCAACATAAGTAGTTAGGGTCAGCCATTAAATAGTTGCTTGGATTTTCTCATCATCAACTTGCAAGCCTCCTCCACCAATTACATAACTTAGAAAAACCAGTTCCTTCTAGCAAAAACCACACTTCTTCATGTTGGTAAATAGTCACTTAGTTCAAAGTACATCAAATATAGCTAAGAGATGATCTAAGTGGCTTAGTAGGTCAGTACTATACATAAGGATTTGTCAAAGTAGACCATGACATACTTTTCAATCAAACTTCTCAACACATGATTCATTAATCTCATAAAAGTGCTCAGGGTGTTTGATAGCCCAAAGGGCATGGCCATCCACTCATACAGGCTATGTTGGGTCTTAAATGCAGTTTTCTAATTCATCCCCTTACTTCATTTGAATTTGGTGATATCTTAACTTTAGGTCAATCTTACTAAATACTTTAACAACACTCAATTCATCAAGCATGCCATCTAGCCTTAGGATAGGATATTTGTACTTAATCTTAATCTTGTTTACAATTCTTCTATCCATACACATTCACCAGGTACTATCCTTATTCGACACAAGGAGAGTTAGCACAATACAGGGGTTGAGACTTTCCTTTACATATCCCCTCTTTAATTGCTTATTGACCCATCTTTAGAGTTCTATAGCTTGCTCAGGATTCATTCTATAAGTAGGCCTGTTCAACAATACAACTCTTGGTATCAAGTCAATATAATGTTCAACCTTTGGGTAACTATTTGAGAAATAGGTCTACATACTCATCCAATAGTTCTTTAACCTCTAGGGGTAACACAACTTGCTCCTTCAACTCTAATAGTCATCTGACCAATAGGAAGGTCGGTAAGCCAACTTTCATAGCTTTTGGGAGCTCGACATGGCTCAAAATCAAGGCCTTCGTTGATCCTTGAGCTAACTTAGCTTGCAGCTTCCTTACTTAACTTGGGGTCATGGGGTTCAAGGTGGTTTTTTTCTTATCTTTCTCAAACATATATGTGTTCTGAAACCAACATGGATGGCCCTATGATGAAATAACCATAGTTAGCCTAGTAACACATGGAAGGCACATATAGGTAACACATTGTAGAGAATTTCATTAAAGTAATTTCCAATTGAGATGGGTAGCAATAGTTGCTAAGTGACATAGAGTGCTCCCTTTTTGTTTAGTCAATGCAACTTATATGGCTTTAGATGTGAAATGGTTGGTAGTTTGAGCTTCTTGACTAGTTCGGCAGACACTACAAGTAGCTCAGTAAGGTTACTCATCACCTGGCCTTGCTTGAGGTTAGGATAAGAATAGAGAAAGGGAGTAAGAACAATAGCTTACAGTGTATTATATTTAATATTTGGATTTCCAAGTGTTGCGGTTACATATTATAAGAATATTTATACTTGAAATGTTAAGTTAACTTACCTAAAATAGAAAAGACAAAAGGGGCATTGTCTAAAAGAAGTAATGTACAAGGAATAACAAAAGTATACAAAAGAGAAATAAAAGAAATTAGTAATTAGTGTAGCAAATCCCTTAAGGGCTAGACATGTGGCGGTCAATCATTAGGGAGCTTCTGGCAAAAACACAAAAAGTTGCATGGTCATGCTAGAGACTACTAAGTAGAGGTACCTAGTAGACCCGAGGGTTCTTCCGAGGAGAAGTTGACTTAGATGAGTTTTAAGATTGTCAGCTCAATATTGCTAAGCCAATGGTCGGCTTAAGCAAAACAAAGTAGATAGTAGGGCTAACCAAGCAATTAAGAGAATATGAATCAAGTAGGCATATAATGATTGATAAAGCTGAAACAACTCAGCTTAGCATATGAAGTTGTTTGGAGAGAATCTGTTTCGTTAGCCCTTCATGCCCTCAAACTTGGGCTTAGGTCAATGGTCTAGTTGTTTGATTCCCATCAGAAGCAAGGTGTCTGGATGCCTTACCTGCTAATGTTTGGATGTTAGGCTACTATAAGTGGTAGAAGTTTAACACCTAAACGCCAGTCTCTATAGCATCCAAACGCTAGTCTCTATAACATTGTTTTCTAAGCCTCCTTTCTTTTCCTCCTTCTTTGACCAACTCTTTGCTTAGACTTCTTATTTCCATAAGATTTGATCTTTATCTTAAAAAGTGGAGATTTAGAAGCTTTAAAGTAATCCATCTAGGAGACTAAATAGAGGAAGTTAGGAATGTAAAATAACTCTTTAAGATTACAAGATAGATTTAGTTGAGTATTGTATCGGTGGACTTAGGTAACTTTAATTGATACTAGATTGTAGAGAGACTAAGTGCTGTTAACTATTTAGTTTCGTGCCATACAATTGACTACTTAAATTGAATTATGAAGGGACTAAGTGTAATATGTCATCTCTTGAGTCAGGTACTTGCATCCTTTAAGCTTTAAGTTATCTCGCTAGTTTATTAAGTAGCTCAGTGAGTTAGGTACGTAGTACATGGTTGTTGCTTGTGTATGTTAGGTTAGAATGAAAATAAATTGACTAAAGTAAACTTAGACCTAATAACATGTTTTGTTGGTTATGCTTATCTTAGCCCATCCTTCAATATAAGGAGGAAATTACTAATCATATGTAAGGATTCCTCAATAGACTCACCTATAGGATGATGCAACTAGTTCTAGTGCTTCATGGTTCTCAATTCTTGGGCGTTAGTCATATGACCCTCATCATATTATATAGTAGTAATCTAAAAGACTTATAATACTATATCTATATATATATACAAGAGATCATGGTGTGGCGAGGTCACGAGCACCCCTTTGTTGTATGTTAACTAATAATCAAGATAACAACCAGTTGGTTGCTTATTTTTGCATTACTTGCATGTGACATATTTATATTGGCATTTGTGTGTGTTTGCGTACTATGTATTGGGATTCGTCTCATTCTTTTCTTTTTCACGCATAGCTAGTAAGGATTATATCCTCTATGAGCAACCTTTTGTTAATGGGTTGGAAGAAGAGGAAAGAGTGGATTATCTTTACTTTCATGAGGATTAGTGACTGGATGATTTGTGAGATGAGATTTAGTTTCATTTGGAGTCTTGATACTCTTAGACACTTTGAGGACTTTATTTTCTCATGGCTAGTTTATGTTATCTTCTAGTATGCTTATGGAACAAGAAGACTTTCTATTTAGACTATGTGTTATTTATGGGTATGGGAGCTTGTGAGACTCCCCTATTACTTAAGAACTAATTTATGATATTTATGGATGATTTCCCTTATGGAGAGATAATTATGAGTAAATCTTATGTTTCTCACGTGTTATGGATGATTTGATGTGCTATTGAAATTTATGGGATTTAGAACCTCAATATACTTCGAGCTAGTTGGAGTATGTGATGATTTGTAATGCTAATTAGGGTTCTTGGGGTATTACAATATATTAGGATTAAAAATATCCTTTAAAAATTATCCTTTGAAATAAAGTCATATTACGTATCATTGATTTATACAAACCTAATTATACTAATTTTCTTAAAATTGGATAACATTTATAAATTAAAAAGACATTTTCTATAATATTATAGAAAACTATTATCCTATGATGACCTTTCCGTAGTTAAAACATGATTGGACCGATAAATTATATGTTTCAATACTATCAAAACGATATATTATAAGTAATAAAATAACTACATGTATCAATGAATATTATCCAATTTAACATAAACTATATAGTAAAATATAATAATGTATATAAATAAATTAGATAATATAAAATAGGTGTATAAAGCTCATAGTACATGTATATATAATATACTTTAGGTATATATATATATATGTATATATATGTGTGTCTACATAACTATATTAGATAAAATATAATCAAGTAAGGGTATTCAGGTGATAATATACCTTAGGTGATGCATCTCCAAGGTCATATACACAAAGGCCGCACCACAACAAATAAGAATGAAAAGAAAGTAAAGGGGTTTAGCAAAGTCCAAACAGCTACTAACTAAATATAACTCACCAATTAACCTTTCCCGTCTTAATCTTCACTTGATATAACATATAAGGATTAAGGTTGCTTGCTACTAACTCTTGCTAAAGGAGCTAGATAAGAACTAAGAAAAGTTAGAGAACACATTAGTTACTCTGCAAAAGGAATTTGTAATTCAATAATGAAAGTATGATGTCTGTGTACAAGCAAAAAGGGGGTTTATATACGACCCCACTAGGGTTGCAAGTGTACTAAGAAAAGATAAAAATGAGAAGATATAAAAGATTCATTAAATACACTAAAAAGGTTAGAAATAGTAAATAATGTCTTATACAAAAAAGGTAGAGAATCCTTCTAGAACGTAGTACTTGAAGACACATATCGGGTGGTGGTTGGTGGTCTACAATGCATTTGGTTCTATTAAAGTGAATTCTTAGATAGTTTGGCATTTGTAAGATTAAGTTTAGAAGAGGTTAGGAGGTTAGAGAATTGGGCAAACTTAATCTAGATCAGGTTGGAGCTCGAGCATTCAAAGTTATTTGGAGCTTCTTTAAGTTAGTTGGTTGGGCAACTCGGCTTAGATAGATACCTAGCGCTTGGTAGCTTGGAAGCTAAGCTGATCGCAACTATAGTTTTGCACTCAAGTTGGCAGAAGTGTAGAAGTCTAAGATCAATGAAGGAATCTTTATCCTAGAAGGGTTCTTAGGCTAGTACACTTCAGGTTAACCTTTGCAATCCTTTAACTCGACTTCGTGTGACTTGTCCAAGGAGTTAATTCCCATCATTTGGCTAGGTAAAAAAGATTTGTCCTCAAATCTGAAGGGGCTTCTTAGGGTTGCTCTTCTCTAGCATCTTTATTATCGTCTTCTACTTGGTATGGGATCGAGTCAAATATGTAGAAGGTAGGAGAGACAACATAATTCTTAGGTAGCTCAACTTGCTAAGCATTGTGGTTGATCTTCTTCAGGACTTTGAATGGACCATCGGCTCCTAGGGATAGTTCACTCTATCTCAAGTGTAGAAATCTTTTTAGGTTAAGGTGGACCTATACTAGGTCAACTAGTTTGAAAGAAATTGTTTAATGGCCACAACTGCCCATCTCTTGCTATCTCTCTTTAAACTTAGCAATATTCCTTGCCACAAACTGGTATAGCTCTTATAATCCTTCGGTGTAGTCGACTTCGGACTGGCTTTCTTTTATAGCTGCGGGAGTGCCGATCATACTATATAGATAGTAGGGTTGAGGCCATAGATGACCTCAAAAGGGGTCTTTCTAGTGGTGTTGTGGACGATTCGGTTGTAAGTGAACTCTATAATGGGTAAGAACAAGTCCCAATCTCTCAAATTCTTCCCCACAATAACTCAAAGTAGGGTACCTAATGTCCTGCTCACCACTTTAATCTGGTCATCAATTTGGAGGTAGCTACTAGAGTTGAACATGAGTTTAGTCCCAAGTCTCCTTCAAAGTGTCTTTTAGAAATAACTCAAAAATTTTGTATCCCAATCTGATACGATACTCTTTTGGACTCCATGTAGGCAAACAACTTCCTACAAAAATAATTCAATAATCTATAAAACATTGTTAGTTTGGTGGCATGAAATGAAGTCTACCATCTTGTTGAAACGATTAACTACTATAAGGATCGAATCCCCCCCTCTAGATGCTTAGGGAAGCCATAGGACAAAGTCCATGCTAACATTGACCTAAGGTAAGGTTAGTGTTGGTAAAGGCATTTATGCTCCATATAGTGCTCTATTCCCTTTGTTCATTACACACTTCGCAGCTTCTAACCATCTTATGGACATCTTTGCCCAAACCAAGCTAGTAGAAGTTTTCTCTTAATAGGTCGACTGTTTTAGTTTCCCTAAAATGACTAGATAATCTACTACTATGTGCTTCTCTAGCTAACAACTTGCACGTAGAACAGCTTAGTATGCATAGCCTCTTCTCTTTGAACAAATAACTATCCTTCAAGTAATATCATCCAATAGTAACTCCTTCTCTACACTTCTCAAGGATAGGGCCAAAGTATGGGTCCTAAACATAATGTTTGACAATGAGAGAAAAACCTAGTAATTTTGCTTGCAAGGTGGTTAGTAAGGTTTGCTAACATGATAGGGTATCTATGACCACATTGGCACTGCCCTTCTTGTGCTTGATTACGTAAGAGAAATCTTCCATAAACTTTAATAATTTTGCTTGCCTCTTCAAAAGTTTGTTTTGACTCCTAAGATGCTTTAGGTAGTCATGTTCCATATAAATCGCAAACTCTTAAGGTAAAAGGTAATGTTACTATACAGTAAGAGCTTAGAAAAGAGAGTATAGCTCTTTCTCATACACAAAATAATTCAATGCAGCACCACTAAGCTTCTCACTATGATAAGTAATAGGTCAGCACTCTTACATCAGTATAACAGCAATACTAATTCCTAACGCATCACACTCCAGTTCGAAAGGTTTGTTAAAGTCAAGTAGAGCTAAAATAGGAGCAACAGTAAGCTTCTCCTTAATTTCCCTAAAGCTCTACTCAACTTAGCCATTCCATTGAAATCCTTCACTTTCTTAGTGAGCTCAATCAATGGGATAGTAACGGTACTAAAGTTCCTAATAAACCTTCTATAGAAAGAAGTAAGGCCATAAAAGCTTCACACTTTAGTGATGCTCTTTAGCGTCAACCACTCCAAAACAACTTAAATTTTCTCCTCATCAGCTCAATTCCATTTCCTGACTTTACAAAACCAAGAAAGACAACTTCGCTTTGATAAAATGTACACTTCTCCAAGTTCCCATATAGTTTCTCAACACAAAGAATATCAAAGACAGCTCAGAGATGTTGTACATGGTCAGTTGGTACTATATACTAATGTATCATTAAAGTATACAACTACACATCATTTGATCAAAGGGCACATCATATGGTTCATAAGCCTTAATTGTGTTCGATACATTAATAAGTCCGAACGGCATAACCAACCATTCGTAGATATCATGCCTAGTCTTGAATGCTATCTTCCACTCGTCATCAAGTCTCGTACAAATCTAATGGTAGCAACTCTACAAGTCAATCTTCGAGAACATTCTGGTGCCATGAAGTTCATCCAACATGTCATTGAGCCTCGATATGGGATATTTATATTTGATAGTAATTTGGTTGATAGCTCGGCTATCGATGCATATGCGCCATGAACCATCGTTCTTTGGGACAAGTAGAGCAAGCACAATACAAGGGTTCATGCTCTCTTTTACATAACCTCACTTGATGAGCTCATCCACTTATCATTTCAGCTCAACAACTTGCTTAGGGTTCATCTTGTAAGCAAGTCTATTCAGTAGAGCTATGCTTGGCTATAAATCAATGCAATGCTCAATACCTCAAACTGAGTGTAGTCTTTTAGGCAACTCATCTGGGAATAGGTTGGGAAACTCTTCTATCAAGTTTCGAACCTCCTTGAGTATGTCATCCATTTCTCTCAACTCCAATAACCTTCTAACCTAAAAAAGCATAGGCTCTTCAGTTTTCTCAACAACTCGAAGCTCTCTTCAGCTAAGCACTAAGGCCTTCTTTTTACTAGCTCAGGAGAGCTAATTGTGAGTCTCATTTACTTGACTTATCATCATGGGTTACAGTATAATTTTCTTGCCAGCCTTTATAAAGGCATAGGTGTTCTTGAACTTGTCGTGGATGATATGTTGGTCAAATAACCAAGGTCTTCCTAACAAAAGATGTGAAGCTTCCATGGGTACAACATCACACACTACTTCATCCTTGTATATAATTCCCATACAGAAAGGTATAGTTACTTGCTCAGTTACATATAGAGTACCCTTATCATGCAACTAATGTAGCTTATGGGGTTGGAGGTGCTTAGAGGTCGGTAGACCTAACTTTTGCATAAAGGACTAGGTAACAACATTAGTACAACTACCCTGGTCTACAATGACCATGCACACTTGTCTCTTGATAGTACAATTGGTGTGAAACAAATTTTCTCACTAGTCTTCTTCATAACTCAGCATCAAGTTTAGTACTCGTCTCAACATTAAAGTCATCACTTCTCCCTAGTTAGCATGGACATAAGTCTCCTCCTTGTTCTCCAATTTAGCTTCTCCATCATTCTTTTCTTCATTTTCAGGCTCACTCTCATTGGTATTGTCCACTTCACCACCTCGGAGGATCATAACACGTCGGTTTAGACATAGCAACCACGTATCCGCAACCTAAGCACTTAAAGCATTTTTTTTCTCACTTGTCTTACAACCTGAAGTTTGTCCCTTCTTATACATCCTCATAGCTACTCTGTTACTAGCTCAATTCTTTAAGTCAGCTCGATTAGTGTCATGTTGGTTAATCTTCTTGTCTGCTCAAACAAGTCTCATAAGCACATTATGAGCAAGTAAGTGCAAAACAGGAGTTTGCAAAGAGCTTGATCTAGGTTGGATTGGGATATTTCTCTTCTACTTCTTGACCCTTTATGCTATTTTAATAGCTTCCTCTAATATGTGAAACCTATGAACTTCAACAATATTCTAAATCTCATATTGGAGCCATGAAATCAACCTTGATATAGTACGGGCTTCAAGCTTTTCTACGTTAGCTTGGATCATCAACATCTGGAATTCCTTGACATAGTTATCAATAACTTAGCTTCCCTGGTGAAGTTCTTGTGACTTTGCAAAGGTATCTTGCAAGTAGGTTTTGAGTATAAATCTCTCTCTTAATAATCTCTTCATATCATCCCATGTGCATACTCCACGTCGTCCATCCCTTACCCTAGCCATATGTAAGTTTTTCTACCACATAGTAGCATACCCAGTGAACTCAAGGACAGTAAGTCAAATGTTATCAGCATTGGCATACCCATAGCAATCAAATACACTTTCAACCTTCTCTTCCTACTCTAAGCACTCATTTACATTAACACTTCCTATAAAGGTTGGAATATGGACCTTGACATTGTTAAGTCCTCAAGGGTCTTGACATCCTTACTCTTCTACTTCATAGTATTCTCTTTCCTCTTCTTCTTCTCCATAGGCCTCTACATCTACTTCCTCATCATCTTCCTCGATTTCCTCCAACTTAAGTCTTCGTCAAGAAAGTAGGCATGCTATCCTCTAGCTTGATGAGGTCTTACTAGGTGATTAGCTCGGCCAACATGGCCATACCTTTGTTCTTGCACATTTTTTGCCTATCCATGATTAGGCTTACCCTGCAATTGTTACCTATTACCCTGCATAGCTATGACAAGACTCTTAATAAGATTGGTAAGTTTATCAAGTTTATCATTAACTGATCCTAGGGTCTTATTATCATGTTGACTATGGTCTTATTGTCATGTTGACCACAGCCAACATGAGCACCACTGTCTTGGTCACTAATAGCTCCGTCAACACTAGAATCTAACATTATGTGATACTTCTTGTTACTATTTTCTACAAGAACTACCTCAACAACACGATCTCAATAAACACTTTATTACTCACTATAACTTAGAATCGTACTGACATACTTTAACCACCTCAATAATCAACACAACACAAATGTAACACAAAAAAATATATTGGCTCCGTTTTTATAGTAGAAAAAATAGAGTATCGTGAATGACCACACTTACCCTTCACAAACTACTTATAATAAAACCAGAAGAATTCTTTACTACAACTTAAACCACTATGGCAACCACATAAACCACACATACAAACCACTATAGCAGCTACGGAAGAACATAGCAACCACTAATAGCAATACAAATAGGAACTTTACTACAACTTCATACACTCTCTCATGAAACCATGCTCTGATAACAACAAAGTTAATGCATCTCCGAAGTCATACATATGGAGGCCACACCACAACGAATAAGAATGAAAAGAAAATAAAGGGGTTTAGCAAACTCCGAATAGTTACTAGTTGGATATGATACACCAACTAAACCCTACCCAACTTAATCTTCACTTAGTATGACACACAAGTAAAGATTAAGGTTGCTTGCCTCTAACTCTTATTAAAGAAGCTAGATAAGAGCTAGTGATGTGAATCCACAAATACATAGTAGACGTAAACCACGAATGGGTATTCGACATTTAAGTAGGATGAGGAATAGGAAGTGGAAGGGATTTTTTACGGTGAATGTGTATGAATATCATGCACTAAGATACAAACACAATTAGGGGTTGAGCTCAAAATAGGATTCGATATAACTCACAAACACTAAATATCACTTAAGTTTCAAATAACAAGTTAGATGCGACTCACTAACTTACTTAAATGAAGGGTTCATCACAATTTTAAGGACAAGATTGATAAAAACACAAGAGACATTAAAGAGTAAAGCATACTCAATAATCTAAAATGTAAGCTCAAGGAGCTTCAAGAATATCCTTACTTAAAGAGGAATGTTCAAGTGTGATCTTCGTCTATGTATTCTTTTGATCCTCTTAGCTAATTACAAAAGTTGCTATTTATAGTGAATTCTAAAACCTTAGTGGCAAAAGTGTAAATAATATACAAGGCCCTTAAACCCCAAAGAATGGCCCACAATTGAAATAAGGAAAATATTTACAAAGTGTACACAATTGTGCATTTAACAGAGTAGTCAGCATATAATCATCCGAGTTGTCTGTGGTATCTGACCCAAGTAGGGGCTGGTCGACAATCAGATGTTCGAGCTGGGGTGGGATGTTTAGGAGTCTTATTACGCTTGGCCGAGCTCCCAATGACGTTAGCCCATAATTGCTGCACCCATGGATTGCTTAGCGCTAGCTTTCCTATGCTGTATCGAATTGTTCTTTGGCCTTAAAGCCTTAGTCATTTATGCTCACTTATGGAGACTGGAATATATGCTCACTTATGGTTGCAAGTAGTTATTGTGTGCATGCTATGCCTGTGCTTGGTTATTGAGGTGCAGATAGATAGCTAAGTTACATGTTTTGTTGTGTTGTTTAACCTCGCTTAGTATGGTATGAATTGATTGATCACCCTTAGCCAGACTAATTGGAATAGAAATTTAAACTATAAAAGGACATGCATTACATCCTATTAAGGGATGGTTAGGTTTTTCTCTAACTAAATTTTGATACCTTCAACAAGGTATAGTGAACTGGCCTTTTCCCACCTTTGGTCAAACTAAGTGATAAAAGAGGAGGTCATAAGAAGATTAGCGATATTAGTTCAAAGGTAATCACAAGAAGGGTAAAGATCTCCATTGCATAAGCTTAGAATTGGTCATGAGAGAATATTGTGGCCTTTATTAATGTGCCCTGAAAGAGGTCTTACTGTCTCATAGATAGGTCCTCCGAAGACAACTACTAGAGAAAAGAATGGTATAGGTTGTGAGCCACTCATGGATGTGATGCACTACTCAAGCGCAATATGGCCTACAACTTCATCGGATGTGACTCATCAGTCTGAAATTATGGAGTTGTTCGCCTGCACAACCTTACTTAAGGGCTGTTATGAGCGAAGGAAAAAGGCAACACTCAAGTGCTTGAGAAAGATACCCAAAAAAGGGTAATTTCATTGATTGAAGAGGTAAAAAAAAAAAAAACCTACATGCGAGCTAAGTACACAAGCTATTTATATTATGTCTACTAGGTTACAAGTACAAGTCAATTTACAAAAAAGGGTAATGTACAAATGCTAAGATTAAGTACAAGAAGAGAAGGACAATGCTGTAATCCTTTTAGAAATCGTCTCCTCTACCCATTAGGTGTTTGATGAGAGAGAAAGAGGACATGTGTTGACCTAGGAATGGAAGGTGTGTCTACAAATGCTAGTTTTTAACACTTAACATTTAAGTTAGCATGTAGGTGGTCTTTTGTCAAGTTAGGCACTTAGTCAAGTGCATAGGCTCAATTAGTGTAGCTTCTTTAGGAAGGTTAGAATTGGTCACTATAATACTCCAGGTAGGTCGGACAACTTGGAGTTCTTCATTATATGCGCTACACTACAAGTTGAAAGGGATGAAATTAGGTTGGCAACTGAGTACTTAAGTTGT
Organism: Lumnitzera littorea; assembly: GCA_024138015.1. Taxonomy (NCBI): domain Eukaryota; kingdom Viridiplantae; phylum Streptophyta; class Magnoliopsida; order Myrtales; family Combretaceae; genus Lumnitzera; species Lumnitzera littorea. The sequence continues at coordinate 28,068,659 of JAMXBB010000004.1, read as the reverse complement.
TAAGTTCGCTAAGCTTTTTGCTCTAAATTGGGTTATGGGTCTTGGACCTTGATTCCTATCATTCCTACCAAGTTGTTTAGGATTTGGGATCAAATCCTCATATTGTTCGTCAAGTCGGTCTCCGTCCATAAGAATCTAAGGGCTTAAATCAGCTATGTTGAAAACGTTAGAGACCCCCTAACCCTCTAATAGCTCAAGTATATAAGTGTTCTGGTTAATCTTTTGAAGTGCTTAGAGGGGTCCCTCAGCTTGTGGTGACAGTTTGTTCTTTCTTTTGATTAGAAACTATTCCTTACTTAGATGTAAGCATAATAACTCGTCGGGTTGAAAGTATGTCTAGCCTCTTCTTTTAAGACTTCTTCTTATTAGTTTATCAACAGCTCAGGGAAATTGATCTATTACTTGTTGGTATATCTGTTGAAAAGGTCATGTTCGATCAATGACCACTTGGTCCTCTTGGTTTGATATCAGGGCTAGTGTTTGATCCAAGGGTAGTTCAAGGTTGAATCCATACACTACTTCAAAGGGAGTCTTCTTGGTGACACTATGAGTGGAATGATTATATGAAAACTCTACAGTGGGTAGGCAGGAATCCCAATTAGTCAAGTTAGGTCCAATTGTAGCTTAGAGAAGAGATCCTAATGTGCAGTTGACGACCTCAATTTATCTATTAGTTTAAGGTGGCAAGACGTCTTCAACAATAACTTAGTCTTCAATTAACGCCACAAAGTCTTCTAAAATTGACTAAGAGATTTTGAATCTCGATCAAATATAATACTCCTTAGGACTTTATGTAGCTTCATGATCTCTTACAAAAACAAAGAAAATATAGCCGAAGCATCATTAGTTTTGTTACAAGGCACAAAGCGTGCTATCTTGCTAAATCGATCAACTACAACCAAAATTGAATCTTTGCCTCTTGCCATTCTTGGTAACCTAAGCACAAGGTCTATACTTATATCATTCCAAGGTCAAGTTGGTATAAGTAGTGGCATAACTTGCCCTTGTTTAGCTCGACTCTTGGCCTCTTTACAAATCATATACCTCTCAACAATCCGATAGACATCTCTCATCATTCTCAATGAGTAGAATCTTGACTTCAATGGCTCATATGTTCTCTTTCCACCAAAATGCCTAGATAATCCTCTATCATAGGCTTCTCTCATAAGTTGATCTCGTATTGAGTAGGTCGGTATACATAGTTTTCCAACTTGAAAATGATATCCTTTCGTTACAAAATAATCATCAAAAGTTATTCCCTCTCTACACCAGTCAAAAATAGGTCCAAAGTGTGGATCTTAAGCGTATTACTCCTTTAAGCTCACAAATTTAATGATATTTGGACTTTAAGTCTATCTTCAAGAACACACTTGCTTCATGGAGTTCATCTAACATGTCATTCAATCTAGGGATAGGATACCGATATTTAATGGTAATCCTATTCACAACTCTGCTATCAATATACATTCTCTAACTTCCATCTTTCTTTAGAACCAATAATGCTAGTATGGCATATGGACTCATACTTTCTCGGACATATCCCCTTTCAACAAGTTTGTTCACTTGTCATTGCAGCTTGGCTACTTGCTCAAGGTTCATTCTATAAGTCAATTGCTTGGGCAACGCAGCTCTAGATTGTAACTTAATGCTTTGCTCTATTCCTTGTTTTGGTGGCAATGCTTTAAGTAGTTCGTCAGGGAATAGATCGACAAATTTTTTCAACAAATCCTAGATCTCCTTAGGTAGATCTTCTCATTTCCTCATCTCTAACAGTCTCTAAATAAGCAGAAAAGTTAGCTCATCCTCTACTATAGCTTTTCTAAGTTCGAATCTACTCATCATTAAAGTCTTCTTACTCTTTTAGATGAGTTCAAACTACATGTTGCTCACTTGGCTTAGAGTTATAGGATAAAAGTTATCAAATCAACCATCTTTCTCAAAGCTATAGGTATTCAGATATCCATCATGCACAATTCTTCGATCATACAACCATAGTTGGTTAGTAAGATATGAGACGTACAAGTAAGCAATACATCACACTTGATCTCATCCTTATAGCTCCCAATTGAGATCAGTAATAACACTTGCTTAGTGACATGTAATGAGCCTTTCTCATTCAATAATGTAACTTATAAGGTCTTAGATGCACAATGGTCAGCAAATTAACTATTGCACCATCTTAACAAATGCCACATTTGTATAGTTACCACTATCTACTATCAAGGAGCAAAGTTGTTGATTTACCTTGCAAGTAGTATGAAACAAGTTCTTGCATTGTTTTTCTTGTTGATCATGTTCCTCACTAAGAGCTCGATGAATTACCAATGACATCATATTCCCTTCTTCTGGGTAGATCTCTTCACTTGTAACTTCTACCTTCACTTCATCTTCTCCTTCTACAATTTTACAAACTTCCTCATTAGTGCTATAGACCTCACCTCCTTAGATAACCATAGTTTGGCGATTTGGACATTGGGATAATGCATTCCTAAAACCTTTGCATTTGAAACACTTTATCTCGCTAGTTTTTCTCTTAAGGTCTGGCCCTTTTCAAATTCCTTTTCTTTTCCTCTCTGTTCCAACCTCACTCCATCTCCTCAAGAGGTTTATCCTTCTCTCGTTCTAGACAATGAATGAATAAGCTTCTTGTTGTTTCCTTAGACAAGTTGGCTATTAGGTACAGGTTAGGAGTTGAAGTTCCTATAAGGTCTGTTCCTTCTCTGTCTCTCAACTTGTTGAGTAACCTTAATAACTTCTTCAAAACTTCACACAAACAACACTTCAATGATCTCTCTTAGGTTGGTTCTTAGTCAAGCAACAAATCTAGAGATAGTTTATACTTCATGTTCTTCCACATTACAACAGATCATTAGCATTTGGAACTCTTGCACATATTCATTGATAGTTTAGTTTCCTCATCGGAGCTTTTACAACTTGGCAAAAGTGTCTAGGTAATAGGACTTAGGGATGAACCTTTCCTACATAACCCTCTTCATCTCTTCTAATGACCTTACTTCATGTCATCCTTCCCGATTTCTATTAGCATGCAATCTCTTCCACTACATATAGGCATAGCCAACAAATTCACTAGTAGCTAGCCTGACTTTATCTCCTTTAGCATACCAACAACACTCAAACAACTTCTCAACTTACTCCTCCCAATCTATGTATTCATTGACATTTCCACTTCCTAAGAAGCTAAATCTAAATTCTCACATTGTCTATACCTCTAAGAGCTGAGGCAACTCTCTCTTCTTCCTCATACTCTTCCTCACTTTCTACTTCATCAAAGTCGACCTTTGGAAAATCCATCCTAGGTTGGAATCGTCAATCAGCTCATCTTTTGAAGTTTTGAGCATGTTAAGGTGCTCAATTACGTCAAATTTCTCTTCTATTAACTCTAAGAGGTCAAACATTCCTCTCCTCTTCATAAAACTCCTCAACTTCATTATTTTCCTCATTATGCAGTTTTAGTCTTTGATTAACTCGATACTGAACTCCTCCAATTTGTTCCTAACGTACTAGGCGATTTACTTCACTATAAGGAACTTCTGGATTAGCTTGGTTCTCAACTAAAGTGTTCTCATTAGTTAGGCCATCAACCCTACGTACTCTATTTGCGCTTGTAAACATCATACTGTACATTATTATCATCATTTTTTCCATCATCTCAGTCATTCGATCTAACCACTCATTGATGGTCCATTCTATACAGCATCCATGACCATTAACATCATTGTCATTGTCTCCTACCACTACATTCACACTTGGATCCATCATAGCTATCACTCCAGGAACCCAAAATTCTACCATAATAACTCAGAAAACCCACAAATTCATAACAATCACAGCAACTTTAATCGCTTACTATGTTTTATACGACACAAAATAAGGCAAACAAAGTATGTTCTCACTCTCAATCTACAATGATAAAAACCAAAAAAATGCCCGAATCTCAAACACATAGAACTTCACAAAAACAACTTAATACCCATTCTATTAACAGAAACACCACTATAGATCTACAACAACTTCAACATCAACATTCTGCACAACTTAACAACAAACAACAAACTCCAATAATACCCAATCAAAATTGTATCACAACTTAACTCACGACCCTGCTCAAAATCTTGAACTTTGATACTAAGGTAACGTGCCTCGAAAGAGGTCTTACCATCGCGTAGATGGGTCCTCTGGAGATAGCTACCAAAGAAAGGAAAGGTATGGGTTTAAGGTAGAAAATGGTAAATGAACAAAAGATGGGGTTAAGCAAATCATGAACTGCTCATGAATGTAATGCACCACTTAAGTGCAACACTGCCTACAACTTCGTTGGATGTGACTCACCAGTCTAAAATTATAGGGTCGCTTACCAACATAACCTTGCTTAAGGGTTGCTATGAGCTAAGAGAAGTGTAACACTCAAGTGCTTGAGAAAGACACTCAGAAGAGGGGTAATTTCATTATTTGAAGAGGTAAAAAAAAAAAAAAAGGCATATAAGCTAAGTATAAGTTATTTATATTATCTCTATTAAGGTTCCAAGCACATGTCAATTTACAAAAAAGGATAATGTACAAATGCTAAGATTAAGTACAAGAAGAGAAGAACAATATTGTAATCCTTCTAGAAACCGTCTCCTCTATGCAGCAGGTGTATGATGAGAGAGAGAGAGAGAAGAGATGTGTTGACTTAGGAATGGAAGGTGTGCCTGTAAATGACAGTTTTTGATACATGACATTTAGGTCAACATATAGGTGGTCTTCTATTAGGTGGGGCTCTTTTAGGGAGGTTAGGCGCTTAGGCTCAGTTGGTGTAGCTTCTTCAAGAAGGTCTAAATTGGTCACAATAATACTTTAGGTAGGTAAGAAAACTTGGAGTTCTTCATTATACACGCTATACTGCACATTGGAAGGGATGAAATTTGGTTAGAAACTAAGTACTTGGGTTATTAAGTTTGCTAGACCTTTTTGCTTTAGATCGAATAATGGGTCCTAGACCTTGATTCCTATCATTTATGATTGGCATTGTGGCCATCATATGACAATTCCCAACTCAGATTAAAGCAAATACAATTTCTCTAAGCTTATAACAAATTGGATAATGTCGTGCAGATGGCACATTGCTTGTTCATGTATTCTACGTAATAATTATTTGATAACTTAGATGTTTTGCTCAAGTTGTATATGCTTTTAACCTACTGCCCCCTTACTAAGCTGTGATTTGCTCACTCCCCTATAGATTTGTCTGCAGGTTTTGATTAATCATGCCATGGGACGATCATCACTAGGTGTACAAAGGGTATGATGAGGGCTTAAGTGAGAAAAAATTGATGTGGAACTATATTTTTAGAACCTTTTGGTTTCTTGGAATCAGCTAGGTCTCTAAGGCAATCTAATAGGATTCTTATTTTTGAGTTATGAAACGTACTATATACTTTTGTAAATATACTTTACCTAGTTTTATTGTAAATATAAGTTTGTTATTTAAATAAATATTATTATAATTGTGAAATTGTAAGTACTTCAAAACGGTTTGTCATATGAGTCATGTGTATATTAAGTTCATGCTAGTGACTAAGTGGTTAGTTTTTGTCATAAAACTAATATACATGACAGACTGTTACGACTCGACAACGTTCAGGATGTGATAAGGCCGATCTCCCACATTTGGATAAGGGCATGGGGAAAGGGCACTATTTGGCCCTAAGACATTTAATGGAAGGTAAGTACACTTATTAAGTTATAGTATAGTAAAATAGATACAAGTCTATCTGTCGATCCCTCAAGGACTTTTATATAATTTAGTTGACATACTCAAATTACTAGTAATTCTTCCTATTTTCCAATTATCTAGCTTAACAATTAAACTTGAACTAATTAATTAAAAGACTAACTATTAAATAAACCCTAATTAACGTAAACTAAAACTAATGAAACAAAATAAATAAAAATATAAGAATATAAACTAAATTATTAAAGAAAACATAAACCTTATTAAATCCATTATTTACTACCTAACTTTATGCAATATTTAATCTAAATTACTTATTGGACTATATGAATTCCTTAAATAATTTAACTAGAATTGCTTTTACTAATTAACTTCTAACCTTAATTATACTCGACCCGAATCGCTTATGCAATAGAATATATTAAGATCACATTAAGTCCTTGAATTAGGTTACCTTAATTTGAAGAAAACAAGTAACCAATTGCTCAATTCTACTTTAGTTCCTTCTAATTGCATCATTCAATTCACAATAGGATCTTACAATCTCTCATTCCATTCACAATAAGATCTTACAATCTCTAAAGTGAACTCTAACATTGAATTAATAATCTCGATAAATATTAATTCAACACAATAAAGTACAGTACAATTAGATTTCAATAGTTAACATAATTGATTGAACAAACAAAACAACGGTTCCATAAAAAACTAGAGTTCAATAATGATTTACTAAGAAAGTTGAACTAAAACACATAAATAAGAACAAGGAAAAGAAATAACCCTTATTCCACACACTTTTTATTTTGCCCTAGACTCCTATTTATCTTTCAAAATATGGAATTCTTTTCATAATAACATGATCACACTCTAAGATCATAGCTATAAACCCAAGCGTGATTTCCATTATAATTAAAATCGACAAATTCCATAGATACAAGGATCACAAGCAAGATTCACAAGTGTAAACTCAACAGTGATCTTTGGCCTTCAATTTTCAATAAAATCTTTCTTCTTTGCTAATGTTCTCGATTGCATCATTCATCAAAGCTTCAAAATTTCTTCTAATCATCCAAAAATAACCAAAAACATAAACAATCTCTTCAACAAAACCTACAAATCAAATATTTCATAAATAAGCCTAATTCTTAACAATCAAAATAAATGAGTACTAAAATATTATCAAAACCACCTAAAATATACATATATAATAAGTGTTATCAATGTTGTAAATGTTCCATCCTTCTTTGGTTAAGGAGCTAAAAGCAACCATGGAGCTCTAGAGCTCTTTCTATTCCTTCTTCTATTAGGCTTGTTATTCTAGGGCTTTCAAGGTTAAGAGGTCGATTTGAGGCCTGGCTTGAGGTTGGTTTGATGCTTGTAGTTATCATAGCCTTTTTATAATATACTAAGTTGATATGGAGACCTTTATGTTTGTAAGTGGCATTAGGCTTTTTTGAGTAATGAGAATTTGTTGTTGATCTCTTGTCTATGCATTCTGGTGTATCTTGATTATACTTCTTTTTCATTTATTCTCCCTTTTGCATTGTTTTCCTTTCTTGTGCTTTAATGATGTACTTCTTTGCATAATTGTGATAAGCTAAGCAGTGCATTTAACTTATAACTATTAAGGTCTCATTTTAAAGATTGAGCGTGTACGATCCCCATTCAGGATGTTCATGCATTCCATATGTGACTCGAAGAACCTATCTCAATTAGGATTACCTATTAGTGCACAATACTCTATGGTTTAGGCTTCCCACTTTTCTTAAGTCGGAAAAGCAAGCCAACTAATTGAAAGCTTGATGGGAAGCAATTGGACCTATTAAGTTATAGTATAATAAAACGATTTTAAGTTGGAATATTGATTACTAGGCAAAAAGCAGCGGGTGGTTGGGGGTTTAGGAGCACCAGGCTTAAGAATGTAGCCCTACATGGTAAACTAAGTTGGGAGATGCTCAATGGTTTTGATAAACTTTTTTCTTTTCTTTTTTTTTTTTTTTTGCAGTTTTTTCAAGCTAAGTACTTGAAGCATGAATCTATTTTGAACCACTCAGCTCCACTCTAGCCAATGCCTCTCCTTCGTGGAAGGCTTTTGGTTTTATAAGAACAATAAAACAAAAATAATAATAATAATAATAAAACAAGAAAGTAATAGAAATAATAAAGATTATCAAGAGTAATGAGTTTTGGTATTCAAATATTAAATTTCCCCTTAGAATTTATGTCACATCTAATCTCATTCTTGTTTCTGAACCGTGAGATATCCTAAATTGAATTAGCCAAAATCACATCTCAAATTAACCCTTAAGCTCAATTATACTCTACCCAAACCACTTTTGCAATAGATTATATCAAGACATCATTAAGTCCTTAAACAACATTATTAGGTTACTCTAATCTAGAGAAATCAAATGGTCAAACCTTAGTTTATTCAATTACTCATAATTACATCAATTTGTTCACAATAAAATCTCATAAACTCTAAGGTGAACTCTAACACTAAACGAATGACTTGGGTAAATATTAATCCATCACAAAAAAGCACAATATAATTAGACCTCAATAACAAGAAATCATGAATTGGATTAAAATAAAAGAAATAATTCTACATAAATTCTAGAATTCAATATTCGTATACTAAAAAGAATAAATTAAAATAGTGAAAAGAAATTAAAAAGAAAAAGGAAAATAAGCATGAGAAAGGGATAAGAGACAATCCTCTTAGAGTTTACAAAACCTAACTTCTCCTCTTTCTATCTCTATCTCTAAATTACAAGGCTTATGTGGCTATATATAGTACAAAAGGAATATTGAAATATATCTTCAAAATATCTTGAAATGTCTCCTTGTTTCCAAATTAAGCTCCCAATAAAAGATACATAGAAGCATGGTATTTTTTAGAACTGCAATTCTTTCAAAAAATAAGGAAATTCATAAGGAATATCATGTTCATACCTTAAGATCACAGCCATGATTCTTAGGCTTAATCTTTCTCTGCTAAAAAATTACAAATAAGTGAAATAGAAGAAGCATACCCAAGAAGCACACTTGTGATTCTAATCATGATTCTATTTGGTTATCGATTCTTTCTTATTTTCTTGTTCCTTTGCCATGATTTCAGTTCATGACCAATAGTCTTAGGTGTGATCCATTTTGAAACTTCAAAACTCATAAAAATCATCTTTTTATAAACTTGATCAAATTCTTTATATTCATCAAATAAAACATGAAATCAAAATATAAACTAATTAAGCAATAAATTCACTAAAAATACCTAAAAAACATATAAAAATACCACAAAAATGTGTAAATTAGTATTTATCGAGGCTTCTCGAAGTTTGTATGTGAAGGCTCCTTCCCATTCATCCATCGAAGGGTGTGGAGCATCTCGTTCACCTCTAAAAGCATGCACACACATTGCTTGTCTACCTATAGTAAGGCAAAGAAACTGTGACCATCGATGGGCATATGTCTCGTTCACCCACAGAGAGTAAAGGCTAGGTTTGAAACTTGTTAATAGTTTGAGTGTCTCATTCACTCGTGTAAGGGCGGAGACCAGATGTGAGGCTTATCAATAGGCGGAGTGTCTCGTTAACCTATGGAAGGGTGGAGACCAGATGTAAGGCATGTCAATAGGTTGAATGTCTCGCTTAAGGGTGTAGACCAAATACGAAGCATGTCAAGAGGCGTCTCGTTCATTCACGACGAGCAAAGACTAGACATAGAACCTACCAATAAGCAGAATGTCCCATTAACACGCAGAAGGGCGAAGACTGGATGTAAAGCCTGTCAATATGCTAAGCGTCTCATTCACCCCTAGTTGGGCGGAGACCGAACGTGAAGCTTCTTTATATGCTAAGTGTTTTGTTCACATATGACGAGAGGAGATCGGATATGAAGCCTATCAAGAGGTTAAATATCTTGTTCATAGGTGGATGATGGAGACCGAATGTAGAGCCTATCAATAGGTTAAGTGTCTCATTCACCTATAAAGGGCAAGGATTGGATGTTGTTAAATGTGTGAAATTGCACATTTATCCTCACTTAAAGCACACATTTAAGCATGTTTCTGCACTTTTATTGTGAAAAGTTCAACAAAATATATGTTTTTGGATCAATTGTGTAAAGACTTAGAAGAATGATGAAGATTTGAGCTTTTAATGATTAATGTGTTATATGCACATCTTTAGTCTCCTATGGTTTCTATGCTCTTTTAAAGTTAGAATATGCTGTCATTTTGAAGGCTATATGATGCTATTATATTTCTCCGTATTCATGTCATTCTATTTACAAGCATGCACTTAAATGCACATGACTCTCAATTACAAGAGCTTAGCTGTTGGAGAGAACAACACTTTTGGAATCAAGACAGAGCAGTTCCTCTTTGTCAAAAGTAGCAGATTTGATCTCCAAGCCCAAGCAAAGAGCAAGCAGACCAAGAAGCTCCAGCTTACATGGTAGCTGTGCTCTCCAAGAACATATTAGAGCAGCAATCCTGAGCTAAAACTAACCTGAGCACCTAGATGCTGCTCCAAACCTCCTACATACCAGCAATCATTGGAGCTACACATGAGCTACCCAGCTTCTTCTTGAGATCTTTGGACTCTAGCTACAAGGCCAAGTATAGCAGCATCAACTCATCTGTTCAATTTGGGGATAACTTTGCAGACCATAATTAAATAATAGGGGCTTCTCTTTAGTTGGTTTAAAGAAGATATGTTGAAGTGAGGCATAGTGGTGTTGACTTAATAGTAGCATGTGAGAGTGCCTTTTCTTTGATTCATTTCATTTTCAAGTTAGAAAGCACCTCGTGTGCAAGAAAAGCAATCCCACTTTCATTTTAAAGAATAAACAACTCAGCTGCAAAATATTAATTCATTGGTTGCTAGTGTTAGAGAGACAATCAAACTATAGAACTTCCCTTCGGATTTGCACAATTCAAGCAAGAAACAGCAGCTTTATGTGGCTTAATTTGTGATTTGGAGCTTGTCGGCTACTGTAATTGGAGATAAGCAACCAAGGACTTAAACCAAGCTAAACTGTTGCTTGATGCCGAGCAGCTCCAAAAGATGAACAACTAAGTCATCCACATTCTATTTGTTGACATATATGCACTTCTTTTTTATTATTGAGCTTTGTTTGTGAAACTTCACTGTTATTATTTTTATTGTAGACCATAGACTGACTTTCACCCAGTTGGCACTCCAAAACTCCAAATAGCTAAACTTGATGCTCTCTTTCAATTTGAGCAGAACAAACAAATAGCCACGGCCCCAGAACTTCAATGTTTCAGTAGCATGTTGTGAAAACCAAGTAATAGCAGAGAGTGAAGCAGCTCATGATAGCAAAAACCACCAAACCGAGCTCCACATGAAAATAACGACCAGCTGCAATGAACTGCAACAGAGCAACCTAGCCGAGAATTTTACAGCTGTACTATAGCAGCAACTCAAAGCCATAGGGACGTGAACTCCATGCAGTGAATAGCAGAACAACAAGCACAAGTGACAGCAGCAACCCGAGCTCATTCTTGAAGTAGCACCTATAGCAGCTGCAACAACTCATTCCATTCAATTAGCAGCTGCATTCACTTCAAATACCAGCAAGCCGAGAGTGCAGTAGCTATCAACACATCAGTAGCTCACGGTACACTCCAACAATAGCATCCTAACATGAAGACAGCAGCTGTTGTTGACTTCAGTTCACAGCAGAGCAACTCCAACGTGCTGGACAGCAGCTACTCCACCAGCCAAGTCGTCCTTCCTTTCTGAACGGCGACGAACAGCAGCACGGCTTACAAATCCAAGTTCTAGAGATCGTGATAGCTGCAGCAACCGAGGACTTTAGCAGCAGCAGAACATCAACACATGACAGCTGCAATTCACAATGACGCTGGGGCTCGAGCTTATTCCAACTGATCAGAGCAAGAAGCAGCAACCAGCCCAAAACCGAGAAAATGAGGATTATGAACTCAAGGAGCAACTGAGAAAGCATATTATGTTTGCTTCATTTGAAAGAATCTTTAACACACTCAATTTCTAGTCCCGACAGTAATTTGTGAAGAATCAAAACCAAGAGCTGCACTTGGGCGTGGTTATCTGTTTAATTCAGAGAAGTAAGCCCACGTCAAGCACATTTATACGCAATACGTGGAGCCAATGGAAAGCAAGGACACCTAGCAGTCGATTAATTTTGTTGTGGACTGTGCTTTGTCACGTTAAGAAGCCCACGATCATATCTAAATTACACATGCCCACGTGGAGAAAAATAGCAAACACTCCAGAATATTGCAAAAGGTCCAATAGCATTCATTTTGAAAAGAACATCCGTGGCATGAAGTGGACATCAGCTAGATTAAATATTCTCACGTGGGAATCATGCTTCCAGTTTTGGGGGCATTCTCTTTTTATGTCATTACCAATTAGGGTCCATGTTAAAAAAAGGCTGGGGGTGACAAGTGTGAAGAGCAGGGCTAAAGGGTATTCATTTTTGTGGGAGTCGAATGATATATAGAGAGAGGAGCTGGAGAACATCAAGGGGAGGAGCCTCTTTCAGAAATTGTGCCTAGAGCATAAAGGAGTAGCTTTCGCATACACATCACGCAGCTTAGTCATTTTGGGAAAAGAAACTGAACTCGTCAGTAAGCCTCATCACTTTTTCCTTGTAGGATTCACTTAGAAGGCCCACTTGTCTATTGGGAGGATCACCGATAGTATCTAGCCCAAGCGAAGAATAGGGTGGAGAATATTCTGGGGCATAAAAAGGGCGAAGGACACTCGACAGCAAAAGAAGCAGATGAGCGGTAGCTTGTAGGAGATTAGCCGAAATATAAAGCATAGTGTAGAGATTGGAATCAAAAGAAATTGTTTATTTTTTATTTTAATAATGTTTTCTTTAATTTAAAGGCACTAAAGCCTTTATTCTGCTCACTAAAAGAATTTCTAAGTACCAAATATATTTAGATATGTTGATTTTGTATTGGAAGTCAAATTTGAATATACCAATTTAGATTTTTTTTTTCTTATTATTTCAATTGTTATATATTTTGATTCATTCAGGTATTATGATGCAATATTATACTTAGTACTATAGATACCTAATTTTTGCCCCTCTATAGTCCTAATTTTTATTTTTATAAAAAGGGTCATAATTCAAAAAATAAAAATAAAAAAATTATTAATTAACTAATTAAAGATAAAAATAACAAAAAAATTAACAAATGATGAAAATACCAAAAAAAAATAAAAAAAGAAAAATTATAAAAATTTTGTAGATTTTTAGGAAGTAACTTATATTAGGAACAAATAGTTTTTAATTTTAATTTAGTTAAAATTTTTATTTTAGGGAATCGGATAGTTTAAGTATAGTTTAATTGTATTGAATATCAAGGTATAGGTCAACAGCCTAACGGATAAATATTGGAGTGTTTGGGTTAGATTTAATTTGAGGTCTTGGGTTCAAGTCTCAGCAGGCACCTATACTTTATTTTTCTATCACTCCAAAAGTGAAATGAAAATGGGTTGTATCTATTTAAATCGTATGAATTTAGTTAAATCGGATTTGAATCTAGTTTAATTACTGAATCAAATATTATGATAAGATATGATATGATTTAGACTATATAAAACATATACGCACAGCGAGGAAAAGGAGAACAGAAAAAAAAGAAAAAAGAAAAAACAGGAACTTAACCTCCAAGCACGCAGCCTAAGCTCTACAGCGCCAGCAGCCCTTCAATCTACAAACCAATTAGCCATGTCCCCTGTACGCCGACAGCTCCCACACCGATGCAACTCCATCTGACAAAGCCGAGTAGAAGACATGCTCCCCTTGACGCAGCCCATACGCATACGAAGCCCATGTAAGTCCTTCACGCTGACTCCCTGATCCTAACACTTCACGCCAGCCTAACCAAAATCACCTACACAACAAACGCTGACAACAATTTCAACGCAACGCAGGATCCAATCTCCAATGCCACAACTTCATCGCGAACAGCCTACGAATCACTCACACTCTAAGCAGTTCTAGTAAGCCCTTGCACTTCGTACATACGTTGACACTGTCGTAGCTCTAACTCCATCAGCCTCACTGCTGAACACGCTGACACGGCGAACACAACACCACTCGCACGGCAATTGCACGATACGGTCCCTTCTACGCACATCAGCATACCCATCATCTTCAACCCACACACGCCACCCACATACGAGCCCATTCCGTACGATACTCCGTCACTGATCCACACAAAGACTCAATGCCAACTCGGAACAGCAACTCTCGCATGTCCACTATTCAGCATGCTGCATAACTAAGTCAGGTTCAGTTTCTCTTCCAATTATTTATTTATTTATTTATTTATTATTATATTATTAGTTCCTTAGTTATTTAACACATATATATATATATATGAGTATATTAGTTTAGGAGATTCTTTTAGGTATTAGTTTTATAAGTTAAATATATTATATTTTACTGTAGCTAGTTGTTTAATAATAATAATATAGATATATATATTAACTTAGGTGTTTTTTTAGTATTAAGTTTTTTAAGATTTCCTCACTTAGAAAATGAATTTATTTTGGAAACAAAAAATAATAATTTTTTTTTTAGAAATAGGATTTTTGGAGAATTTCTTGATAAAATGAAAACATTCAAGAGTTAGGACCCCTTTTAGNAGTTTAGGAGATTCTTTTAGGTATTAGTTTTATAGGTTAAATATATTATATTTTACTATAGCTAGTTGTTTAATAATAATAATATAGATATATATATTAACTTAGGTGTTTTTTTAGTATTAATTTTTTTAGGATTTCTTCACTTAAAAAATTAATTTATTTTAGAAACAAAAAATAATTATTATTTTTTTTTTAGAAATAGGATTTTTGGAGAGTTTCTTGATAAAATGAAAATATTCAAGAGTTAGGACCCCTTTTAGATTTTTTTAAAATAAATCGAATAAATTGATAATAACATAAACTCGGTCAGTTTTCAAAAATTAAAATAAACCAACACACTAAAGTTTTTTAGAAAGAACTACGATCGTCTGATCCTAGTTAGCGAGTACGTAGGCACCTTTAGGGCGACGATAAAATATGTAGAAACTTAAATTCTTTTTTCTTTTGATTTTATTTATTTATTTTTTTTAATATTATAATTAGAAAAATAATCCTAATTTCGGTAAATAGATAGTGGTACTCGTTAAGGGTTTAATAGGTTAGCCCCCGAACTTGGAACCCTTTAGTTCTTCATTTAAAATTAAAATAAAAGATCGGTAGCCAAATCGTGATCAATCCACCCAATTGATTACGGTTTCTTTTTCTTTTCCCGACTTCGATCGGATGGTGACTCCAAAAATTTTTCTAAATAAAAATCGAAATTTCTCAATTTCTCAATTTCTCAATTTCTTTAGTCAAGGATTAATATTAAACGGGTTAGGGTTTAGTATTAATCGAGAAATGAGAAATTAATTTTAAATAAAGAAAACTGAAAAATCAGGTTCGATAGTTTGGCAACTCCATTGGGGACCGCTAGAGGGCTAGCCATTAGAAGTTGCCGAAAACAGGATTATTCTTAGAAAAAAATGAAATAATAAAAATAATAAAAACTTAGGTGTTATTTTATGTATTTGTTTATTTTATTTCTTTGTTTTTTACTAACATTTTTTTATTGTTATGACAGTTTATTTAAGGGGGAATTTTGGGGGGATTTACTGTTATTTTGTTTTTCTACATCATAAATACATGGCCTATACGGTCAGAGCCAGGCCGTCTTAGGATCTTAGGAGAGGGGCCATTGTGTAAGCTTTGGATGTTGTGAGGTAACTACTTTCCAAGGCTGATCAGGCTACCCTACTCAAGTTCAGATGCGACTACAGAATCGTTACTTTGAAAAATGTAGTGGTTGCAGAACTTGAGGACCTTTAGAACCCACCCTTTATATTACATGAAAACTTTTTCAAAAATTCACAAGAACCTATGATGTGGCGAACCTAAATTGATAAAGGTAGTTGTGAAGTTGTGATTGTAGTTATAATTTTCCCTTATAAATAATTTGTAATAATTATTTTTGTAAAGTTTAGAATAAGTTGTAATTGTAACTTTAATTTTGATTTTGATTAGTCATGACTGGATCAAGTTAAGGGCCTTTTGAAGACATTCATGTCTACCTACCACATTGGCCATAGAAACTGCTCCAAACATGGTTTCGACTCTTTAGCCCAGATAAACAGGAGTTTATTAAGAATAAGATTAGGCTCATCCTCTCTCTATAGAAGATCCCTGTGAACATCACTCTAATGCGGGCCTTAGTTCACCTTTGGGAGCCCGAATCCACCAGTTTCTATATGGGCCTACATCAGCTAAGTCCAACTTTAGAAGAGTACTCCCAATTGTTGTGGGCTCCTACAATCACTAATGATATTTATGTCCCAAACTTGGAAGCTGCAGCACCAAAGATCTTCAACAAGTTGCTAGGAATCAGAAAAACCAAAATAAACCGAGTTCTAAATCAAGGAAAGACCATTCGATTAGAGGATGTCATGGATTGGTTTTTTATTGAATTGAAGCA
Source organism: Lumnitzera littorea (assembly GCA_024138015.1). Classification (NCBI taxonomy): domain Eukaryota; kingdom Viridiplantae; phylum Streptophyta; class Magnoliopsida; order Myrtales; family Combretaceae; genus Lumnitzera; species Lumnitzera littorea. The sequence continues at coordinate 28,052,356 of JAMXBB010000004.1, read as the reverse complement.
TAGAGAAAAATGCGAGGTTTTTTGTACAAATTTAGAAACGTGGCACCATTACCGGGTCAACGCTTTTATATTGGTGGTCTTCAATACTATTTTGTTCCTTGATGAAAGACGTCGAGTCCATTTCAAAATTGCAGAACTCGTAGCCTAATTCCTTGAAGGGAAATCATATGTCCCTACCCTTCTAGCTGAGTAGATTCGGTCACTAAACCGTCTCAAGAAAAAGAAACGAGGAGATTTGAAAACTAATATGGTCCTATTGGTAGTCTGGTTCGTTAGCCACATGAGAAGTTACCAACTTGATTTCAATCAGGCGGAGTTTACTCAGCAATATGATCTCATCAAATCTTTTGGAAAAAGAATCAAGCTGCCAAAAAATATAGCTAGCCGCTACTGGGTCCAATACTTTCAAAGTATGAAAGCGGAAGAGTTGTTGTTGACACCCAGGTGGTTTGCAAGCAAGGAAATGATAAGAGGATGTGGAGACTTCGAAGCGGTTCCTCTTATTGGCTTCAACCTCTACACCGCATACGTCCCAGCCAATGGACTCATTGAGGACATGATCCCCAGACCATCATTAGAAGCTGTCTCGTTGGACTTTCTTAACCTCGGCATGACGATGGTTGATAAAGTTACCAAGCATCAGAGCATCCAAGCTCTTTGGTGCAAGAGAAAGACCACCCTTACCACTAGAGGAATAACAACTAGAAGCCAAACAACCAAAGGATTTCTTTATCACCAACTAAAAGGGCTAAAAGATATGGAAGACAACAAAGAGAAGCGGGAAGTTCAAGTTGAACCCAAGAGGACGAGTAAAAGGGAGCAGGAGTTGGAAAGCCGTTGCAAGGAGTATCATCAGAAGATAAAGGCATTAGAAACACAACTGAAGAGGACTAAGGGCAAAGAAGAGCAAGCTCCCATGATCCGAAAGAAGAGAAAGACGCAAGATAAGCCTACTAGCCACTAAGAGATTAAATTTTAGATTTTAGGTTTTTTATGTTTTCATTAGAATTCATTTTTATGAACAAAATAAGAGGTGTAAAGCTTCACAATTGCAAAAATTAATAAATGTTAGTTAGGTTTTGCCACATCAGAGGTTCTCCCCAATTCTTGATTTTTCATTAAACTCGTGTGACATGCATCTTGTGTTTATACAATTAACAACCCTTTTCTAGGAAAATGTAATATGTACTAACCCTTTGTTGAGTTGTTCAATAACAATCAGGTAAAATTTCAAGATAGCTCCCAAACGTCAAGTCTTTCAGAGAAGTCCAATTAGAATACGTTCCCAGACTAGAATGGCCACCACTCAAGGAAATGATGGAGACCTTGAGATCAATGATCCCTTCGAGCTGAGGTTTCATTCCATAGAAAGGGCTATGGAAAAGATAGCAGAACAAATGAGCTTCCTAGCAGATAGCATTGCTTTGCTACGAATTACAGCACCGGCTAATGAAGAAAGTTCCAAAACCCATTATGGGAAGAATACACAAGCTCCTGAAGTAAAGCATTAATATCAAAAAGACCCATTCGAGTCAGAAGGAGTTTACCCGAAAGTTAACCCGACCTTCAAACCCGACACGTATGTAGCCCCGAGACCTGTCGACCATGGGCTAAGTACGGACAGCTTGAAAGAATTGGAAAAGAAATTGACACAACAGATCACTGAGAAGATGAAGGCATTCATAGGGTGTGATGGATTTGAATAGGCGAGGATCATAGAGTTTTCCGCGTATGACATGGGATCATACCTTGAGAAGTTTAAGGTACCAGAATTCAAAAAGTATAACGAGACGGGTTGCCCTAAGCTCCACACCAGGTTATATGTCAGGAAGATAGGTAAATATGTTCAATACAATCCACTCATGGTACAGACATTTCAAGATAGTTTAACCGGACCGGCCCTAACTTGGTATGCCTAGCTTGATTTGAATCAGGTAAATACATGGGAGAAACTTGCTTTAGCATTTTATGAACAATATAAATTCAATGTAGAAGTAGCCCTGACTATGATGGACTTGGTTACCTTACGGAAGAAGAATAATGAATCATTCAAAGAATACTCTCAAAGATAGAGGTCCTTAATTGCAAGAATCTCTACTCCTATGACTGAGAAGGAGCTCACATCGGCTTTCATTAACACCTTGGAGAGGCCATATTTCTCCCATCTCATCGAGCAGGCCTCATATAGTTTTGCTGAAGTAGTAGCGACAGGGTGTAAGATTGAAAGTGCCGTCTCTTCCGGTAAGCTGCAAGACCCAGCAGATAGAAGACCACCAGCGTCATCATCTGGTCCTAAACCAGCTGCCAGCAAACCTAAAGAATCTATAATTGATACGGTAAATTCAAATGCCAAACCAAATGCTCAAGTCGCTTTTAGGGAAAATCCACCTCCCGCTCAGCAACAATTCAAAGACCAATTTCCAACTAACAGGACTTATAGGCAATTTACTAAGATACCAATCACTTTAAGTCAAGTCTTCGAGAAGTTGCGAAGGGATAATTTGATACAGTACGAACTTCCTAGTGATCGATATCGACCAAAAATCTTTGACCCCACAGTAAACTATGAATACCACTGTGGACAAGTGGGGTATTCGATTAATGCATGCTGGAGACTGAGGAACAAGATTCAGGACTTAATAGATAAAGGGACAGTGCAGTTGGATTTTGTGGAAGCCCCGGTTCCTAATGTTAACAATAATCCCTTACCCAACCACGGGTCGATGATTGATATGATTTTTGATGACTGTGCTGTTAATGTCATCAATTCAGATAATAAGCCTAAGGTTTTTGAGTTTTATACTGGCAACCACACTCCAAAAGTGAAAAGGTACACATTCTACATACCGTTGCTACTAGAAAATTACAAGGCTGCTCCATTTAACTATCACCTGGTAAATCAGGAGAAACTAGGTCTTCTAGTAGGGGGCATTACTCGATCAAGAAATATTTATCACCCAAGAGAGGAGCATGGGAGGAAGGTCACATTAGGAGAATTAAATGATAAGACAGTGACCGAACGCATTGAGGAGCTATCAGCCTTTACCAAAATGATCATGTTGAGTGAGTATAAGATCATAGATTAACTCAGTAAGACTCTTGCACAAATATCGTTGATAGGCTTGTTAATCGCATCTGAACCACACAAGGAGGCTTTGTTTTGCACTTTAAATGAGGTGAAGGTCCCTCGAGAGATTCCAACTGAGAAGATGGGATTAGTTACTAATTCGATCCTCACAATAGATCAAATTTCATTTTCAGCTGAAGAATTGAGCGAAGAAGGGAACAAACATACAAAGCCACTTTTTATCATGGTAAGGAGTAACGACATAATTATCACCAGGGTGCTCATTGACAACGGATCGTTGCTGAACGTTTGCCCACTCGCCACCTTGGATTTGCTAGGCATCAACACATCTGTAATTAAGCCTTCTTCTACAACAGTCAGGGCCTTTGATGGTTCTAGAAGAGAGATTATAGGGGAGATTGATTTATCCGTAAGTATTGGCCCTCAGCACTTTACTATTCGATTCCAAGTCATAGACATTCCAAGATCTTTCAATCTACTTTTGGGAAGACCTTGGATCATGTAGTAGGGGCCATACCCTCGAGCCTGCACTAAAAATTGAAGTTTATCTCTAATGACTAGGTGATTACAATTATGGGAGACCAAGATTATGAAATCTACAAGGAGACGTCTATACCCTACATAAGAAGTGAGGGACAAGAAGAGCTGGGTTTACAAATGTTTGATGAAGTGAACATGATTACCGGTCCCGACAGAGAGGATGATAGAAGGAAGGGATTCAAGGAAGGCCAGATCGACACCTATAGCCTTAGCTACAATCCTACCCCGGTGAAAGAATTCCAGAAGAAACAAGCGAGGGGTAGTATAGTTAATAGATTATACCATACCTCAATGACCTTTCCACCACTAGCTGAGACGTTTATACGGGAAGAGACTCAAACCCGAGAATCTGATAAAGAAGGATCAACAAACTCGCCACCTAAGTTCCCGCATCATTTGAACAACTGGTTCTCCATCCTAGCGAATAGCAATAGGTCTTCCCTAGGGTAAAGGGGTGACTCGTAGTTAGTATTTTCTGAATTTTTATTTTCAATAGTGATCATTTTAAATGTATCGTTGAACCTTTCGTTCAAAATTAGTTAAGCCTTTATCTCATTTGAGACCATACCTCCATTTATTCAATGAAATCTTAGTTCATTTCTTTCATGCATTCTCATTCAAATTCAATGAACCAAGTGAAAACCAGGAATACCTCGCGCAGGTAGAAAATGAGAATGTCGATATCGCTTCCGGCCCTACTAGATTAGTCATCGAGGGCGATATCAATGACCAAAGTAATATACAAGACGAATGACAAAAACATGAACTAGGTAGAATCACTATTGATGAATAGATTAAGATAATTAAGGTGGGGAACGAAGAAAATCCTAAGAATTTAAAAATTGGGGCAAGTTTAAAAGAGAAACAAAAGACAAAAATGATAACGTTGTTAACTAAGTATTAAGACGTGTTCGCTTGGTCGTATGAAGATATGCCTGGGTTAGACCCGTCGATTGTAGTCCACCGTTTACCTACACAGGAGGAAGTCAAACCAAAAAAGCAAAAGTTAAGGAGATTTCGGCCTGACGTCTTGCTAAAAATTAAAGAAGAAGTGAAGAAACTACTGGAAGCTGGATTCATTGAAGTATCGGATTACCTGGAGTGGGTAGCTAATATTGTTCCAATAATTAAGAAGAATGGGAAAGTTAGAGTGTGTATAGACTTTCGAGATCTCAATCAAGCAACGCCTAAGGATAATTTTCCATTGCCTCACATTGATGTCTTAGTAGATAACATCGCTGGAAATCATCTATTCTCTTTCATGGATGGTTTTTCGTCCGAAGAGGATAAGACGAAGACAACTCTCATTACGACTTGGGAAACATTTTGCTACAAGGTGATGCCGTTTGGGCTGAAAAATGCAGGTGTAACATATCAAAGGGCCATGGTTACAATTTTTCATGATATGATGCATAAAGAAATAAAAGTATATGTTGATGATATGATTGCGAAATCCAAAGAAGAGGAAGATCACTTAGAAAACCTAAGGAAGTTGTTTGATAGGCTGAGAAAGTACCACTTGAAATTGAATCCGGAGAAGTGTACCTTTGGTGTGATGTCAGGAAAATTGTTGGGGTTCATAATCAGCCAAAGAGCTATTAAAGTCGATCCTGATAAGGCCAAAGCTATAATTGACATGCCTCTTCCACATACGCTCAAGGAAGTGCAAGGATTGTTGGGGCGTTTAAATTACATAGCCCGATTCATATCACAGTTAACAAACAAATGCTACCCTCTTTTTAAGCTGTTAAAGAAGAATACAAATATCAGCTGGAATGAGAAATGCGAAGAGGTTTTCACGAAAATCAAAGAATACCTCATGAAACCTCCGATGTTAGTAGCTCCTAAACCTGGAAAGCCATTGTTCTTGTACCTGACCATAATGCCAGAATCCATGGGATCCGTGCTTAGCCAGAAGGATGAAGAAGGGAAAGAGCGAGTCGTTTACTATCTAAGCAAGAAGTTTACCGAGGGGGAGCAAAAATACTCAAAAGCCGAAAGAACCTGTTATGCAGTGATCTGGGTTATGCATCAACTTAGACAATATACATTGTATTATCAGATTGAGTTGATAACACAACATGATCCTTTGAAATACTTAGCTAAAAAACCGGCTCTCATTGGTGGAGTTTCAAAGTGGCAGATGTTGCTAACAGAATTTGACATTAAGTATGTGAGCCAAAGTTCAGTCGAAGGGCAAGCTTTGGTAGATAAATTAGTGGAGAATCCTTCTAAGGATACCCCTCAAGGAGCACGGGTTGAGTTTCCCGATGAAAACATCCTAGTAGCGGGAAATGATTTTGATGGTGAAATAGTCGAAAAATCTTTAAGGTGGAAAATGTTCTTTGACGGAGCAGCTAATGTGTCCGGATGTGGAGTAGGGGCAATTCTAGTATCGCTTGGAGGTACATAATTTCCAATGGCTGTAAGATTGGTTTTCCCATGTACCAATAACATTGCAGAATACGAGGCGTGTATTTTAAGACTCAAAATCACATTGTTTAAGGAGATACGAGAATTACAGGTATATGGAGATTCTTCATTGATTATAAGCCAAGTTCGGGGTGAGTATAAGATGAAAGACCCTAAATTAGTGCCTTATTGCCAACACCTGGCCAAGTTGATAACCAAGTTCGAGAAGATTACCTTCGTGTACGTGCCAAGGGTTCAAAACCAATTTGCCGATGCTCTTGCTACTTTGGAATCAATGATTCAAATATCGAAAGGAGTTGAGATTCAACTACTTAAAATTGAAATTGAAGAAAAGCCCGCTTTTTGTTTGGTAATGGAAAGTTCATGTGACGAAAAGCCTTGGTATCATGATATCAAAATGTTTTTACAACATAGTACGTACCTCGAAGGAGCAAAGAGGAAGGACAAAAAATTAATTAGAAGATTGGCGGCTCAGTATTTGATGAGCGATTCTACGCTGTACCGACAATCGTTTGATAGTACGCTTTTACATTGTGTAGATGGGAAAGAGGTAAAGATGCTAATGAAAGAAGTGCACGAGAGAATATGTGGCCCCCATATGAATGACTACATGCTTGCCAAGAAAATCATAAGGATGGGATATTACTGGTCGACTATCGAAGCGGATTGTATCGGATATGTTAGACACTGCCATTTGTGCCAGATCTATGCAAACAAGATAAATGCTCCACCTCAAGAATTGCATACACTATTAGCACCATGGCTTTTTTCAATGTGGGGAATGGATATCATTGGCCCAATCACTCCAAAAGCATCTAACGGGCACTGGTTTATATTGGTAACTATTGATTATTTCACTAAGTGGGTTGAAGCCTCATCTTACTCTAGTGTGACAAAGGGAGTAGTGGTCAAGTTCATCAGGAGAGACATACTGGCTTGGTATGGTACGCTAGAAACAATTATTACTGACAACGATACGAATCTGAATAATAAATTGATGTCTGAGTTATGCCGACACTTCAGGATCATTCATAGAAATTCTACTCCTTATCGACCCCAAATGAATGGAGCCGTAGAAGCAACCAATAAGAATATCAAAAGAATTATTGAGAAGATGGCCATTACGTATTGAGATTGGCATGAGATGTTGCCATTTGCACTCATGGCCTATCAAACTTCTATCAAAACATCAACAGGGGCAACCTCCTATTCGTTGGTTTACGGAATAGAGGCTGTACTGCCAGTAGAGGTCGAGATTCCGTCTCTCAGAATATTGTTGGAAACTCAGTTAGATGAGGCTGATTAGGTAAAGAAGCATGTTGAGCAGTTGAACCTAATTGATGAAAAGAAGCTGACAGCCTTATGCCACAACATTTGCTATCAGCAACGAATGGCTAGGGCTTTCAACAAAAAAGTACGACCCCAAAGTTTTGAGTAAGGAGATATGGTGTTGAGGAAGACGTTACCTAACACAACTGATTCAAGAGGGAAGTTTGCCCCAAACTATAAAGGGCTTTACATTGTGAAGAAAGTATTGCCTGGGGGAGCTGTTATCTTGTCTCAAATGGATGGTCCGGATTTGAAGGACCTAGTAAATGCTTATGTGTTGAAGATGTACTATCCTTGAACATCAATGAAATTTTTGCAAATAATCTTACTATTACTGTGGTCTCATTGTCATTTTCTACATGCAAAGTTGGTATTCCTAGTAGTTATTAGCATTGGATAATATCACCAACCTTTCTTTTTCTCATTCCACTAAAAGACCCCGCTTCTCACTCTATCATCTACCCAAATAAACCTTACACACAAGAACCACAAGAAAAATAATCACTTAATTTGAAGTGATGACTATTGATAAAAATTCTTTTAATACTTTATTGTGGTTAACCCCCCAAAGAAAGGGAGACTTGTTTCCTATTTTTTAGGATAGGGCTATGTTCAAAAAGAGTAACGTGTGGCGTATAAGTAGAAACTCGCTTGAGAACAGATGCTTGCACAAAAAGCCAATGTTTAGACCGGAAGTTCAATACAGGACATCTTTGTTCGAGAAGAATATGTTTTACATTCGTTTCAAGCTTAAGTTGCTTTAAAAAAAAAAAAGAAAGAAAAAGAAAAGTGGGGGTTTTGGAAAGAGATGGTAGAAGAAAGAAGAAGAAGAACGAAAACAAGAAAAGCAATGGTAAGGGTCAGAATCGTTGGTTCTAATTGGACTGCTCAATAAGACATGGGACTACTTGTGAGCTATCATTGAAACAAAGTAAGTGGTTCTAAACCTGATAAAACATTGCATTGGCAATTGGTTTCCCCCTAAGGATAATAGCTTATTTTCCAAAAACAATTTCTTAGCAAGATAGTTAGCTCGTAGAGCATGGTCCCAGTGTTTCTTCAATTCCCAATCGTCGAACTCACAGAACGTTACCCGACTCAAAATTTCTTCAAGGGATTTAGCGCTTCGGTCAACTTATGGAGTGCTATTTCGACTCATATTCTCATTTAGGGATCTAGCTAGCTCATAGAGAGCAATCCCAATCTAAAGCTTCTTAAGCTTCCTAAGCTTCCAGCTGGCTCCCAAAACACAGTCCCAATTTATAATCTCTTAAGGAGCTAGCTAGCTCATGAGTATAGTCCTAATCTAGAGTTTCATAGGCTCCTAGTCGCCCAACTCACAAAATGTTGCTCAACTTATAATCTTTTAGGGATTTAGCAAGCTCATGGAACGCTATCCCAATTCAAATTCTACCTTCATTCTTCAAGTCTTAGCTAGCTCAAAGGGCGTTTTAACCGCCTTGGTTAATCAGCTCATCAAGGTACGACCAAGTTTTCCTTATTTTTAGGTCTTAGCCAGCTCAAAGGATGCTTTGACCGCCTTAGTTAATTAGCTCATTAGGGCACGACCAAGTTTTCCTTCATTCTTCAGGTCTTACCAGCTCAAAGGGCACTTTAATCGCCTTGGTTAGTCAGCTCATCAAGGCACAACCAAGTTTTTTCCTTATTTTCAAGTCTTAGCTAGCTCAAATGGCGCTTTGACCGCCTTGGTTAGTCAGCTCATTAGGGCACTACCAAGTTTTCCTTCATTCTTCAGGTCTTAGCCAGCTCAAAGGGCGCTTTGACTGCCTTGGTTAGTCAGCTCATTAAGGCACGATCAAGTTTCTTTTATTTTAGGTCTTAACTAACTCAAAGGGCGCTTTGACCGCCTTGGTTAGTTAGCTCATTAGGATACGACCAAGTTTTCCTTCATTCTTCAAGTCTTACCAGCTCAAAGGGCTCTTTGACCGCCTTGGTTAGTCAACTCATCAAGGCACGACCAAGTTTTTTCCTTATTTTCAGGTCTTAGCTAGCTCAGATGGCGCTTTGACCGCCTTGGTTAGTCAGCTCATTAGGGCACTACCAAGTTTCCTTCATTCTTCAGGTCTTAGCCAACTCAAAGAGCGCTTTGACCGCCTTGGTTAGTCAACTCATTAGGGCACAACCAAGTTTTTTCCTTATTTTCAAGTCTTAACCAGCTCAAAAGGCACTTAGGGTACGACCAAGTTTTCCTTATTTTTAGGTCTTAGCCAGCTCAAAGGGTGCTTTGACCACCTTAGTTAGTCAGCTCATCAAGGCATGACCAAGTTTTCCTTGTTTTCAGGTCTTAGCCAGCTCAAAAGGTGCTTTAACCGCCTTAGTTAGTTAGCTCATTAGGGCACGACCAAGTTTTCCTTTATTTTTCAGGTCTTAGCCAGCTCAAAGGGCACTTTGACCGCCTTGGTTAGTCAGCTCATCAGAGCACGACCAAGTTTTCCTTGTTTTCAAGTCTTAGCCAGCTCAAAGGGCGCTTTGACCGCCTTGGTTAGTTATCTCATCAAGGCACAACCAAGTTCTCATTATTCTTTTTAGAGATTTTTGCCAACTCATAAAGGCATTACCCCTCGCTATTCTAACCCTCGTTCCTTAGGATGGAGTCGTCTTAAGGCAAAAATGGTCTTTTTTATCTTTGTGGCAAAGTTTTACTCAAACTTTACCATAAAGAGGGGCAGCTGTAGACAGCTAATTTTTTCCCATTTGTAGTCCTAATTTTTATTTTTACAAAAAGGGTCCTAATTCAAAAAATAAAAATAAAAAAATTATTAATTAATTAATTAAAGATAAAAATAACAAAAAAATTAACAAATGATGAAAATACNAGGAGATTCTTTTAGGTATTAGTTTTATAAGTTAAATATATTATATTTTACTGTAGCTAGTTGTTTAATAATAATAATATAGATATATATATTAACTTAGGTGTTTTTTTAGTATTAAGTTTTTTAAGATTTCCTCACTTAGAAAATGAATTTATTTTGGAAACAAAAAATAATAATTTTTTTTTTAGAAATAGGATTTTTGGAGAATTTCTTGATAAAATGAAAACATTCAAGAGTTAGGACCCCTTTTAGATTTTTTTTTTAAATAAACCAAATAAATTGATAATAACCTAAACTCCGTCAGTTTTCAAAAATTAAAATAAACCAACACACTAAAGTTTTTTAGAAAGAACTACGATCGTCTGATCCTAGTTAGCGAGTACGTAGGCACCTTTAGGGCGACGATAAAATATGTAGAAACTTAGATTCTTTTTTCTTTTGATTTTATTTATTTATTTTTTTTAATATTATAATTAGAAAAATAATTCTAATTTCGGTAAATAGATAGTGGTACCCGTTAAGGGTTTAATAAGTTAGCCCCCGAACTTGGACCCCTCTAGTTCTTCATTTAAAATTAAAATAAAAAACCGGTAGCCAAATTGTGATCAATCCACTCAATTGATTACGGTTTCTTTTTCTTTTCCCGACTTCGGTGGGATGGCGACTCCAAAAATTTTTCTAAATAAAAATCGGAATTTCTCAATTTCTTTAGTCAAGGATTAATATTAAATGAGTTAAGCTTTAGTATTAATCGAGAAATAAGAAATTAATTTTAAATAAAGAAAACCGAAAAATCAAGCTCGACAAGTACCTATTGGGTTTTGCATTAATGGATTTAATGAACTAATGTATTTTATGTATTATTCCGATATCGATTTTAAGTATTTTAAGTATTTTTCTATTGCATTCATCTTCTTTCTAATTAATGCTTAGCTAATACTTTTTTGTTAGATAGAATTAGAGGATATTCATAAAGGTTCTGATAACTCTTGATGAACATAGCTTAAATTTTTTAAAGGCTCATTATAAGGATATGCTGATTTTAATTAAATTCATGAATTTACACACTTAATGCAGTTAGAAATACGATTCAAGTCATGGGGAAGTGCTCGGTCCATATTTCTAACTAAGCAGTGGTTTTGGTGTGAGCGGATTACTATTTTCCTAATAATTATAGATAAATCGCTTTATGGATAGATTTATGCTATAATTAGAAATCCACTACTCCGAAAGGTGGGCAAGTTTTAGTAAGTTTAATTAAATCCCATTTAGTCAACTTCGAATATTGCATCAAGGTATTGCATTGATTCAAATGAGAATAAATTTACAAATTCCAAATTGATCTTCTTATATGGTATACTTGGGACTCTCATAGCGTAGTTAAGACATTCGATTTAGTGTTTATTTTATTAATTAGTTTTTACTATCTTTTAATTCAATTATCGATAGCTTAGTTTAGGAAAATACTCAAGTGGTTTAGTACTTAACACCTTACTCCCTATGGAATACAACCTTGACTCATTGTTTATACTACTTCTACGACCTGATACATTTGTCGGTTCACACTTAAATCAAGTCAGGTTTTTGGCGTTGTTGCTTGGGAGCTTCAGCTTTGCTAATATTAGATTGGTAGTTAATCCCTTAGACTAGGCCTCTTTTTATTTTCATTGTTTCCTTTAATTCTTAATAGTTTAGCTTTTTAGTAGTTTTGTTACTCTCTTTCAATTAATAGTTGTAGCTGATGGTTCTCTTCTTAGTAGTTAATTCATTGATATTTTAGTGCATTTTCACTTAGTTTGATCTCATGTTGGTGTAGCTTCTTGTTGTTAGTTTATGAATTGCTTGTTTGATATATTTTTTCTTGTTAGTTGCATTTTATAAAAAAAAAAAAAAAAAATCCAGCTTTGTTTCTATTTCTTAGTATTAGTTATCGTAGTTTGTTGCTTGTTAGTTTGATGATTTCATTCTTAATTTAGCTATTAGTTAGTTTGTGTTTAAATATTCATTAGATTTTTACTAGTTTGATCAATTGTTCCATAATTTTTGGCTTCATTTCATTGTGGTGTTACTCATTTTATATATATATATATATCTTTATTAGTAGAATCATGCTTTTACTTGTTATTTTGCTCTTAATGATGGTAGTCATGTGCTCTATTTTATAAAGTTTTGATCTTTGTTCATGTTTGTGATTTTAGGAATGATCTTTGTTGCTTTGTATTAAGTTAGCTTCTTACTCGGTTAGATTGTTGTTAATTCCTAGATTTGTACTCTCTTGTTAGTCTATTTCGTTAGTCTTGCTTAATTTACACATCCTTTGCTTAATTTTCCTGGTAAAAGTTGCAATTAATTGAGAAAAACAAAAAAAAATTCTCTAGCTAGTCATTAAGAATTTAGTATTATTTACCTTAGTTTGTTGCTATAGGTTTCGATTAAGTTGAGTTTAATTTAACTTCTTGATAGCTTAAGCATTTAATTTTTCATTAATTTTCCTATTTGTGTGATTTTCTCCTTTTATATTTTGCATCTTAAAGAAAAACAAAAATTCCAATCTTATCTTATCATCATGTTTCTTGTGTTTTATATACCATTCTTGTGAATGTTATGTTTTTTCTTGTCACTTTTAATGTTAAAGTAGTGATAGTTTACTTTATTATTTAAAGTTTCAATCTTTTTACATTTTAGGAGTAGTCTTTTTGAAATTTTAGTTATTTTAGTTTGTAAAGTTTTGAAATTTTTGGAAAATCCATAAGTTTTAAAAATTTTTGAGAAAAGCCAAAAATATTCTTCCTTTAGGTTTAGCTGATATATGTCTGGTGAAAGAGTGTACAATTTGACTTTTCTTTTTTATCTTAAAATTGACCGAACCTTTCTTTGACATTTGAGAGAAAGAAGAGTGAATATTGAGCAATTGAGAATTAAGGAAGGTAATGAGAATGGAGATGATCATAATAGAGATGATAATAATGGACACAATTGATAGATTGTAGGTGGAAATGAAGATGCAAATGGTATAGGTAAATCAATTCGAGTGTAGACCTTTAGAAGACCCACATGACCATTTGATGAACTCTTTATAGATTTGTGCTACACTCAAGAGTAATGGAGTTTCAAATGATGTCATCTACCTTTGCCTCTTCCCTTTCTCTCTTAAGGATAAGGCGAGGAGTTAGGTAAATTCCTTGCCTACACAATCACAACTTGAGATCAGTTGGCAGAAAAGTTTTTAGCAAAATTCTTTCCACCTAACAAGACTGCTCAATTAAGAAATGAGATAAATTCCTTCCACCAATATGAGGTTGAAACATTTTATGAAGTGTAGGAAAGATTCAAAGAGTTGCTTAGGTGTTATACTCATCATGGTATACCCATGCATCAGTTGATTCACACTTTCTATAATTCACTAGGCAACCAATTGAGGATAATGATAGATGTAGCTTCTGGAGGTGGTTTGATGAGAAAGAATGCAAAACAAGCCTATGAACCCTTTGAAGAGATGGCTTTCAATTCTTTTAACTAGCATATTAAGAGAGCAAAGCCAAGGTAAGTGGCTACTATACATGTATCGGATACTATTGCTAAGCTTTAAGCTCAAGCAGCGACTCTTACAGCTCAGTTGAGTCGTTTGCAGCTTATGCAGGAGGTAGGCTTAGGCTTTGGTCCACCTAAGAGTAGTATGCCTTTTATAAGTCCTCCTATGGGCTTTCGAAATTGTTTGGCAAGGGATTTCTACTCTCTTGGTTCAAGGAGCTACTACAATGGATTTTTGCTAGTGTTCAACTATTGAAAACCAAAGTATATGGCCTACTGGTTGGTTCATGGAGTGCTTTAGTTGTTCAAGTTGGTGCACTTGGAGTTCATATAAATTCACTCAGATTAGCTATAGAGAATTGAGGTGCAAACTAATACATATTGTAGTTGCTATCATTTCGAGCTCTCAGCCTGTTGTAATATAGTAGCAACTGTCATGAGAGTTGGAGCTTGCGAAGAAGCCTGTTTGATTGGAGTTCACATGCTTGGCTTTGGTGTTGTAGGGGCTAATAGTAGTAATTTATCCTCATGTTACCTACTATACAAACCAACAGAATAATTAAATGATTTTAGACATCCACACAAAGATAAAGCATGTTAGCCTCTACTAGAGCTTGTGAGATAGGAAACTGATGCATATTTGGGGTTGGACATATGGAGAGACACTACAACGAACCGAACCAAGAAAATAAAATGGGAGTTTCAGCAAATCCATGAGGTATCGAGTTAGATATGACGTATCAACTAGATCTACCATGGCCTAAGACTCGCTAGATGTAATGCACCGATCTAAGTGATAGGATTGCTAGCCACAATTATTGCTGAAGGGATTGATAAGAGTGGATAGAGAAGATTTTTCTAAGAGAAACATCTCAAGGGGTTTTTTCATTAATTGTCAAAGTCTAGCTAAAACTCTATACATGTGCTCTATTTATACATAGTGACAAACTACTAAAAGGATTCCCTAGTGGCATTTCTATAAATACAAAATAAACATGAGGGTAATTTAAGGAAAATACAATAAAAGGGAAGTCTAAATAACATAAGCAAAAATAAATGATCAAATGATAGGTCCAAGCAAAGAATGGACAAGTTGGGCTTCGGCATTTGGTGGGATCGGTACCGCGAAGCCTATCATCATCCCCCTCTTGAAAAAGTTTTGACCCGAAACTTGATAAGAGACTACTCTAACTTCCACCTAGATAAAAAACAAATCTGCAAGAGTGAAATAAGATCAAACTACAATAGCTCAACTCAATGATCAAAGCAAACATAGTCCGATGCTCCTTCCACTCATCATAAGTGTAATCAATCAAGCTCTTCATTTGGCACCCTTCCTTCCACTCATCATGTACCCTGTCAATTACCCTTAAGTAAATCCAACAGCTGTCAATCGTGGGGAATAACACAACTTTAAGCTTCAGTAGGACATGAGCTTAAGGAGTTTGAATATGTAACAACTCAAACTGCTCCACTTCCTTAACTATTCTTAGAGTTTATACTCTTCCAATGTTAACTCATCAACCTCATTTTCAGCAGTTATTACCTCATCCGTTTCCTCACAACTAGTTTCCTCTTCGATCACCATGGATGGTGTAATAATCCCTTCATCAACTTCTTCTTCCTCTTTGATGGCTTCTTCAGGAATTTTCTTTTCAACCTTCCATCTCTCTACTGACATTTTAACAATTAGTAAATCATCTTCAAGAATAGCGAAGGTGATAGGATGGATCACAACTCGTTTTTTGTCATAAAAGGAATAAGTATTCTTTAAGGGCATGTAGCTCATATTATGACTCGTCTTCATCGAGAACTTAAACACATGTAACAATCTCCAACATCAGCGACATCAAATAAAATTTCATCTTGAAATTTTCTAATAGAGAAGGCTATTCTTGCTTGCATAGTCAATTGAATCACTTCATCATTATAAACAAAGTCATATAGATTTGAGTAGTCTGTAGTTTCATAGCCTAATCTTCCGACAAAAATTTTAGAGATGAAATTCATAGGATAATGACTAATCTAGATTAATATGATACCTTGTTCAAGTCTTCCTCTTATGTAAAATTTATTTGATGCCACAGTGCATACATTAAGCTCTTCAGCCATCTCTTCAGTAATTGTGAGTTCAACAATTTCTTAGTTCACTAATTTCAGGTCAGCACTTTGCACAACTATGTCTAATTATTCCACTTGAATAAGAATTTCTTGGTGAATAGTAATGTCAATACAGTAGTACATCAACAGCCCTATCACAGTTTATGTTTGGCTCTCTTTACAGCAACTCGCTTAGACTTCAATTTAGCTCAACACTTAGTTAAATTCAGATTTTGGTCTTCATAGGTCAGAGCTTGGCAAATCTTACACTCTCTCGGCGTACATACAATTCAGTTTGCTACTCTATCAAGCAGATTGGCACTTTATATTTGAGCAGCTCAGTGAGAAACTTCCTACACCCAAGAGCTCCCTACAACTATCTTTGAAAGAAGCAATACACACATAATAGTACAAACTTGATTCTTGGGTCATACACTTCGACAATTAGCTTAGTGATTGGAGTACAATGCACAACTTGTCTCTAAGTTTTAGCAGCATACATGGCATAAACAAGCAGAATAGTATTCACACAAGCTTGGCAAAATTCAACTCAGCAGCTCGAACATATAATAGCTCGATGACTCAAAAAGTGAACTTAGTAGCACAATTTAAACAAAACATAGTCGTGGTAAATTTCCAAAGAAACTGACCTCATACATAAACACTTTGGTCTACACTCAGTTGTTGTAGAAAAGGTCAGAAATCCTTGGTTCTCGCATATAGTTAGCACTTCAATAGTTTAGCTGCTTTAGGAAAAGGACAGCTCGGTCTCAACTTCTTTGCCATTCTCATTAGACCAGTACACATGTTCTGGCTAAACTCCAATCACCAATCAAGTCCACAACACTCTATGCCGGTCTATACACACACTAACTTGAATACAATAGCAAACAAAATTCACAATTTAGAGATCAACACAAAATTCAATCCTCGTTAGCTAGCTCAGTAAAAGTTCACTTAAACTGCACGGCAATACGCATTCTTGATAATTTACATAGAAGCTCGGGTGAAGTTCGTAGCTCGGATAAACAAGGAATAAGCAATGCAATGTAGCTAACTTCCACTTCACTTCGATAATGATCACCTATGCAACTCAACTCAGCAACAGTTACTCCTTGTTACAATAGCAAGGTGACTTAGATAACTCAAGGCACGATGCCTTGCCTCCTTAACAATGTAGTTTAGTTTGGTTGTTTTGGGACAAACAATTCGGTACGACAATTTTTAATTAGCTTAACAGTTTCGTAAAATAGTCAACAATTCGGATCCATACTATTTAAATCAATACACATCTTCAACAATCAGCTCGGTACTCTTCTTCACCTCTACACTTCAACCAAGAGCACAGATATACACTAAGTAGCTAAGTAGTTAAGTTCAATTAGCTCAACACTTCGAAATTGGAACAGCTTAAAGCTAAGGTCACTACTCTAGTCCAAATCAACAAAGTGCACTCGGCTCAGATGCAGGATTCACTTTGGCAGTTCGGCACCAATCAATACACAATTCACGCAAGGTCAGCTCGGTTCAAATACTCCAATTTCAGCTCTGTTACAATTCACCTCAGCTCGAACGTGTAAGGTCGGCAATAGCAATTCAACAATGACATAGAATAGCTAGATCTAGTCATTGCCTTAATTCACTTAGGCATACTTTAAACACAATAGATATCTCCTTCGATAGAAATTAAATAGCATGCTCAATAATGGGTTCATTGCACAAGTAGTTTCATTGGTCACCTGTAGCACTCTTGACAACTTTACCCATAATTCTTCAAGACATATACTTACAAAAACAACCAGCACCCAATTCTCAAAGGCACGAAATGATGGCACCACCACTCTACCACACTTCGAACATAACATGTTCACCACTAACTCAACTGGCAACAGCTACAACCAAATGCATAAATACACTCATGCACCAACCACTACTGTCATGGTCATACACTTCAATCTCTAAGACAAGAACACAACTTACTAATACAACTATAATCACCACTACTACTGCCTGCTACTACTATATGACAAGTTGACCACACTATTCAACTCCAACGACTACCGGAGCTAAACTCACAAACCTAACACAACCACTATCACAACAACATAAAGGATTCCTAATGGTCGCACAATTGAATTATAATTATCTAAACCAAGAATTGGAGCGCTTATTGTAAGAAGAATTCAATCATCCACTACTTAATATGGATTCTAAAACCAAATCCCCTATAATATCCATGACCATACACAAGTAACTCAAACCTTAAGCAGTTGGACTTCAATTGTCCTTCGAAAGCAAAGGATTCCCAATTTCAAATCCTAACAAGTAGGCATCAGATGCAGTAACACGAAAAGCAAAACCACCTTCTTCTTCTTTTTTTTTTTTTTGTATGTGTGTATATATATATATATATATAATAATCTACAGCTTCACAGAAAGGAATGCCTTCCTAAATTAGATTTTGCTATATATCTCACCTCTTTGTAGTAGCAATACATTTCCTTCAGTTTCGGGTGTTGCTATGGTCTCTGTGAACACAAGACCCAAAAACCCAATAGCCAACGAAGAGAAAAAAGGTAAATTAAATTGGAGTCTTGATGAACCCAGTCAGTAAACCTTTAGTATCACAATATAAACCAATGAACAGTACCATAAAACATTAACTTCAAAACACTCACTGTGGTAGCCATGAAAGGAACACAGCAGCCACCAACAACACACGAACAAAAACTTACGAAACCTAACACGGTCCTTTATTGGAACCACGCTTTGATACCAGCGAAGCTGATGCGTCTCCAGGGTCAGACACACAAAGAGACACCACAACAAACTGAACTAAGAAAATAAAATGGGCGTGTTAGCAAATCAATGAGCTATCAAGCTGGCTATGACACACTAACAAGATCCAACACAACCTAAGACTTACCAGATGTGATGCACCAGTCTAAGTAATAAGGTTGCTCACCACAATCCTTACTAAAGGGATTGATAAGAGCTCATAGAGGAGAGTTTTCCAAGAGAAAAGTCTCAAGGGTTTTTTTTTTCATTAATTGTCAAAATCTAACTAAAACCCTATATATGTACTCTATTTATATATAGTGGCAAACTACTAAAAGGATGCCTTAGTGACATTTATGTAAATATAAAATAAACATGAGAGTAATTTAGGAAAAATACAATAAAAAGAGAAGTCTAAATAACATAAGTAAAAATAAATGATCAAATGATAGGTCTAGACGAGGAATGGATGAGTTGGGCTTCGGCATTTGGTGGGGTTGGTACCTCGAATCCTATCAAAAAATTAGTTGAACACTCCATGTCCTTGTATTGGAGTTGCTTGGAGAAGCTCAAAGTTGCTACGAAGTTGGAGTTTTAATTGCTGGTTAGTGTTTGGTTGCTTTGTTTCAACTTGGTTGCTATCATTAGAGTGTCGTAGCTACTAAAACTTCTATTGCATAGATTACTACTGTAGAATTGCATAAGAGCATAGCTACTATTTATCACTTAGAATTCTTGGCTTGCTGTTGGAATGCTCTAATCTGTACAAAAGAAAAGCTACTGTTAAGTCAATTTAGTCTTTGAGCATGAGAGAAATTTACTTAATTTAAAATTTAATAGCTGCTGAAGCTAAGAGGAAGAGTGAGCTGCTACTCTGCGCATTCAAGATAGTTTATTTGGAGCTTCTTATCAGCAACAAAGGAGCTCTACTTGATGCTTAAATTGCAGCTACTATAGCTTATCTCTTTGCTTATAAGGAGCTTAAATTCTAGTTGCTGAATGAATTAGAGGAAGCCGATGTTGTTATGAACTACAGCTATCACGTAGAGCTTAGCTATATTTGGTTTTCAACTACACTAAATAAGTTGTGCCGAACTTGGAATGAAATAGAAGATGCTTGGCTTCAGTAATTTACTACATTGTTTGGTCAAGATGTGCTTAGTTGGTCTTAGCTCAATTAGCATTCATGTTTATTGCTACCCTTTGCTATGAACTTAGTTGCAAGTTGTTATTGTTATTTAATTATAGTTTGTCTTTGATTCAATGAGCTCTACATCAACTTAGTTCTTAGCTGTCTTATGCTGTAGCTACTGCAACTACAAACCAATAGCTTCTTTGAATCACTAACTCTCACAATTCCACTAGCCAACTAAAGCTTTGTCTAAACATAGTTTTGCTTGCAATTTGATTGTTGCAGTTTTAATCAGCCTTCAAGTGCTACTATAAGAGAATGGATTTGCTACCTTCTTTTTCCTTTTAAATACTTCCACATTAAGGACTCGCAATTCTTCCAAGAAGAAGTTATTGACCTAGTTGAATAGAGCAATTTAACTACTTTATCCTATTTGGTGCTTCTCACTTAACGTCATTAAGGGAGCTACTATAAGTTAAATTAAAATGAGGTGCTCAGTATCTAATCGCTCATTCTTTAGATTCTCCAAGCTACTATCCTACTGCTGTTGACTTAACGAAGTTAAACTTTCTTGGAGGAGCTACTATGAGTTGGTCTCTTCACTTGTTTGGTCATGGAATTGTGATGAGTGACAGCATGTTGTAGACTCTTCACTGAGTTGCCAGCTTGAAGCTCAATCCCACTAACTATACAAATTCTATTAAGCTATTGCAAATGGATCAAGTGAGCTACTTACTGTCTAGCGCTTGGTCCATCAAGACTTCTTACTAATAGCTATTGCTCAAGGATTCATATAGCTACTAGCTATTACCTTATGCTCAAGTAAGATGTTTAGCAACTATCATCACATGAAGGAATGTTTAGACCAATGAAACACTCACTATATATAACCCTAAAACTAAGAATTGAACACTATCGTGCATAATTTGCACCTAAGAACAACTAATAGTTTGAGTAGATTCTTGTAATCCTATACAAATCATTTGAGGCTAAATTTTGATCCTTTTTTTAAATCTTAAAAAATCGATCCAAATACATGCACTATAGCAACTTTAACTCAGAAATAATAGTGACACTTTAAAAAAAATGCATTAAATGTGCTATTTTAGAGAAGATAAATGTGTAGTTTTACACATTTATCAAATGTGAAGCCTGTTAGTAGGCTAAATGTCTCATTGACCTACAAAGGGTAGAGAACAAATATTGGTGGAGCCATGTATGGAGTGTTAGACAAAAATTTTGCTTCATTCATTTAGATGATCTTTAGTATAGAAGGAAATAGCAAAAGGTTTTTTGTAGGAGGATATAAGTGTAGGTATACCCATTTTAGTACCTTAGGTTGCCCTTATTCTATGCTCTTAGGATGGGCTTACCATCAAGCCTTTCTAGCTAATAGGCACCTTTCCTCCTTCTCTAACCTAAATAAGGACTTCCCAAGTAGTTATAAGCTTACTATAGGCCTTCTCTAGACTAATGGCATCTAGCTTTTGAGCAATAAGGTCACCAAGTTAGAAGGCTTTATGTTTTACCTTCTTATCATAGTATTAGATCACATTTTGTTGATAGGTTATGACTCGGAGTCACACTTGATCTTGAAGTTCTTTTAAGAGATCTAGGTTGACTTGTAAATTGATATTGTTAACTTATAGGTTTGGCTCCTAGTTTCACGTAGTGAAGACCTTAAGCTTAATAAGGAGCATGACTTTAGTGTTAAAGGCTAGGAGGAAAGGGCTTTTGTTAGTTGCCATTCTCGGTATGGTGTAGTATTTCTAGAGGATATTAGGGAGCTTGTCTACCCATAAGCCTTTAGCTCGGTCAAGTCACTTCTTGATGCATCTTTAGGGTCAAACACATAGAGGAGCACTACAACGTTAACAAATCAAAAGGAAAACAAGAAAGCTAGCAAAAGTTTGTGCAGCTACCAACTAAATATGACACACCAATTGATTATACTCGACCTACAATCCTCCGAATGTAATGTACTGTTTCGAACTATGGGGTCAATTGCCACTACTCTTTACTAAAGGGAATAGATAAGCTTTAAGGGTAAATGAGAACACTAAGGTTTCTTGAAAGGGAAACTTGTATATTCAGATGATCAAGGAGTTATGTCTATGTATAACAAATGGGCTATTTATACTAACCCCACTAGGGTTACAAGTATACATAGAAAAGACAAAAGAGTAATTTACAATTAGGATACATAAATGATACTAAAAAGGATAAAAGAGATAAAGAATATGTTGTATAGAAAACTAAAGAATCCTTTTAGAATACTATGTTAGAAGACACGTGTCGCATGGTAGCTAATCGCTAGTCACTTTGAAATATAGTACAACTCAAATCAAGTGAGAAAAAGAAAGTATGTGGTTAAAGCCAACCTGATCTAGATCAAGTCAATTCTTGACCAATTAATCACTAATGAATATTCGCCTCAGACTGGGTCGGACCCTAATCATTTCGAGAGCTCGGCTTTAGACAGTTATTGAGGCTAGTAAGCTTAAATGTTGTCCTGATTATGGTACAGCTTCTTAGCAAGTAAGCATGCCTTCCTAGAGGGTCGGCACATCTACTCGGCAATTTTAGAGACAATGTTGGTGTATAAGAGAGCTTAGTACTCAAGTCAACAGTAAAGTAAATCATGGAGGTCAGAATAGGAATTCTTGTCCTAGATGGAGCTAAGAGCCATTACCCTCCTTGTGAGTCCTTAAAGTCCTTTAGCTCAACTACACGTGATTGGTCCGAAGGGTTAATTCCTATCATTTACTTAGGGGTCAAGAAGATTTGACCTTAAATCTAAAGTGGTCTCTAATTCCTGTTATTCCAAGGCACTTGTGAGATCTTCTTCTTCTAGTCGGTGGGGAATTAGGTTGGACGCATTGAAATTGAAGAAAACACCATAGTCATCAAGCAACTCGATTTGGTAGGCGTTGTAGTTGATCTTCTTCAGAATCTTGAATGGACCATTAACTTGTGGAGATAAGTTGTTCTGTCTCAAGCGCAGAAATTGTTCTCAATTGAGATGAATCCATACTAAGTCTCCTAACTTGAAAGAAACAGTTCGGCAGCCTTGACTAGCAATCTCTTGTTGTCTCTTATTGAACTTAGCGATCTTCTTTGTTGTAACCCTTGTAACTATAGGATTAGATTCAATATGTAAAGTTTAAGGTGGTTGATTAAAGGATCCAATCAAATCTAAATTATTATAATAACATTAGAAATATTAGTAAAAATAACCCTATAAGTTTGAATTTAGGAAAATAAGTAATAAAATAATAGAATATCATAATATAAAATTATAAGTATATTACCCGTTATTTATTAGAGTGCGTAAAAACAAGTTCTAATAACTAATGAGTCACTAGAAATAAATTATATGCACTAAAAATCATAGAATAACATAAATAATATTTAAGAGTATTTACTTGTACTCTATATGTATTTACAGGTAAGTAAAAACATGTGAAATTATTTAAAATACTCGAAAAATACTAAGTTGACACTAAATAATTAAAGAAAATTTCAAAAAAATCAAGGAAAAATAAAAAAAAAATTAGAAAAGTGAAGAATTGTCATGATCATGGTCGTGGCATGTTGGGATTAAGAAGGAAAAATTCAACCAATCAATTTAGGGTACATAGAAAGCCAAAAAGGAAGGGATAAGGTTGAATGTCAACTCAAATTAATAAAAAAAGAAATCCCATGCAAATCTATAAATACCCAAACTTTAGATGAAGTTCATTTGGTATATTTGGAATCCTAGAAAAATTAAGAGAACACTAAAAGAGAAAGTTAGGGTTTTTTTTTTTTAAAATTTAGGGAAAATCTATACAATTAGAGCATTTAGATCAAACCCACAACCTACGACCACTTAGAAGTGAACCGCTGCCACCAAAACACCTTCCCACCGCCTAGTCTGACCGACAACTATAGGATCACTACTGGTGGCCAGAAGTCCAAAGGCTAGGTGAGTCCAATTTCAACTTGATTTAATTTAATTTATTAAAATTATTAATTTTACCTATAAATTATGAAATTTAGCATTATAATGTTTTTATGTATGTAGATTTAGGGAAAAATATTGGTTTAATTCAATTATATCTAGAAATATATAGTGCTTAAGAAACCGTGTAAACTTGAGAATGTTTAGATTTAGAAATAAGTAGCCTCAAGAATGTAGTTTTAAGCTTAAAATTTTTGTGTAAACTACTTAGGGGATGTAAAATAGTGCTATGAAGCTCTTTTTCAAAAATGAATTTTCGAAAGTTTTACGTAATTTTTAAGCCTTTAAAATATATATAATTAGTAATTTTGGGATTAATTAATGATTAATTGAATAATTACTGATTTAGTGTATAATTAGATGTTTTAAGATGTTCATATCTGATGTAGTATGATAATTGTAGCATTTGGAGTATTAGATGTAATTATTATGAGTATTACGTAGTAAATATATGTAATTTTAATAGTATGTGGAATTGGAATTATAATAAATATAAAATAATAGGTTAAAATGGATAATATAATAGTAATATTAATACATAATAAATCTAGTAGGAAACATAAATTTAGGTAATTATATGAAAAATGTAAAATTTTCTCATATCGAAAGTAAATTCAGTATATAAATAAGGATTAAAGTGTACTGTGTAGATTAAAATATTGATTAAGAACCAAAAGTGACACATAGAATACTCGAGCCTAATGTGATTAATTTCACATTAGAGTTTAGAACGCATTTTTAGAATTTATCTATAGTACCCATAGTTGAAACTAAATTAGAACTTAAATTAGAACCGAATTCGAAAACCAATCCCAAAACTAACCTAGAATGAATCGATGATAAATAATTTGTATATATGAAAAAAATTGAGTTAAATCATAACCTAAAATGTATATGTATCATAAGAATATAAATACTAAAAGAGTATTTATATTATAAGAGATGCGGAGAAAAGTCAACCTGCAACAAGTTGAGTAAGCGAACCAAGGATTCTAAGTAAGTTAGGTTCAATACTTTATTGTATTTTGAAGTACCATTTTAAAGTACTTAGAAGCTTGGAATTTGTATGATTATGCTTATAGGTAGTTATTTGCATGTACTTGTATGTATTTGGCTTTATGCTGAAATCTGTGTTATGTTTGATGATTGATGTGAATTAAATAGTGTGAAATTATTTGATCCTCCTAAATCGTACTTAATCATAACCAACCTACATACCCTAATTAGACATGCATTGAACCCTTTACGGGACCATTAGGATTCTCCAATCAACACCAAAACCTTTAAAAAAAAATAGTGTTAGATAACATAATTATCTTTTCCATTTTTTTTGCCGAATTAAGTGACAAGAGAGAAGGTTATGATAAGGATAAGGGCAATGGTTCAAAAAATAGTCATGGGGGGAAGCGGTGTCTCTATTGTATAAACTTGGGTTTAGTTATGAGCTTTTCATAAACACGAAAACTCCTCAATCCGGATTAGAGCAAGTAAAATTACTCTAATTTCACAACAAACCGAACTACGTTATGTGATGGTATTTGCTTGTTGCATTGCATATAATTAATTGTTTGATAACGCTATTTGTATTTTATTATGCATTCATAAGTCTCTAACCTAACTTACTAAGCTGTGGTTACTCATACTCTTATAGATTTTCTTATAGGTTCTAACTAATATACTATAGTATAATTACCTTAAGGTCAGTTTATTTTTAAAGCTATGGGGAGTGAAGATCAACCAATTGTACAATCAAGTTTTTAAAATGCCTTGTTAGTATTTTTAGGTTTATGAACTAGTATGTAATATGTAAGTTAACAGACTACTAAAGTATGTTTAATTTCCTAGAATTATAAGATAGTATGAATGTAATTATATATATAATTATAACTTAAAGTTCTAGCTTTTTATGTAAATCTTAGTATAAATTTTAATTAAGCTATTTACTTTAAAGCGAGGAGTCGTAGACATCTTGTATAAATTATATCTATGATGGGGACTGTAAGGTCAATTACTATCATAGATTGGTTTACAGAGCAAGACTGTTGCGACTCTACATCTTCGGGGTATAACACTTCTCACAGTCTAGTGAAGCTATTGCAATTCTTGGTCTCGGTCGACTTTAGATTGACTTTCTTCAATAGTTTCTAAGGTACTAATCAAATCTAAGGAAATAGTAAGGTTAAGGCCGTAGATGACCTCGAATGGGGTCTTTCGGCAATGCTATGGACGGTTTAGTTGCATGTGAATTCCATAATTGGTAGACGCAGATCACAATCCTTTAAGTTCTTTCCTACAACAGCTTTGAGTAAATTGCCTAGTGTCCTGTTCACCACTTCAGTCTGGCCATTAGTTCAGGGGTAGCTATTGGAGCTGAATACAAGTTTAATTCTAAGTCTTCTCCAAAGAGTCTTCCGAAATAGCTCAAAAATTTTGTATCTCGACTTGAACAATAATTTTCGGCACTCCATGTATTCGAACTACCTCTTGTAAAAACATATCAGCAATATATAAAGCATCATTAGTTAGATAACATAAGATGAAGTGCGCCATTTTGCTGAAGCTGTCCACTACTACAAAGACCAAATCTTTTCCCTTGGATGTCTGAGGCAACCCTAAGACAAAGTCCATTGTAAGGTCGGCCCAAGGTAGGGTTGGTGTTGGTAACAGCATATACTCTCCATAGGGCTCTCTTTTCCCCTTAGCTCTCTTACACGTCTTGCAACTTTCCACTACCTTATGGACATCTTTGGTCAAACTAGGCTACTAAAAGTTTTTTTTTCAATAGATCAGTTGTTTTGGTCTCTCTGAAATAACTAGATAATACACCAATATGAGCCTCCCTCACCAACAACTTACGTATGGAACGGTTTGATATATACAACCTTCGATCTTTGAATAGATAGTCATCTCTAAGATAATATCCTTCAACAGCAACTCATTTTTGGTACTGCTCAAGAATGGGACCAAAATGAGGGTCATGAGCATACTTCTTGGTGATAAGCCAAAAAACCCAACAACTTTGTCTACAAAGTGGTCAACAAGGTTTGCCGACATGATAGAGCATTGACAACTACTTTAGCACTTCCTTTCTTATGTCGGATCACATAGGAAACCCTTCCATAAACTCTAGTCACTTGGCTTGCTTCTTTGAGAGTTTATTTTGACTCCCAAGATGTGTAAATGACTCATGGTTAGTATAGATCACGAACTCCCGTAGCAATAAGTAGTGTTGCTCGATAATAAGAGCTCGAAAAAAAGAGTACAACTCTTTCTCGTACATAAAATAGCTCAATGCAACACCACTAAGTTTCTCACTGTAATACGCAACTGATCATCATTCTTATATCAAGACAGTACCAATTCCAATGGCCGACCTATCATGCTCTAAATCAAATGGTTTGTTAAAAATTAGTAAAGATAAGATAGGGGTAGAGGTAAGCTTCTCCTTGATCTCCCTGAAGTTCTATTCGGTTCAGTCATTCCATTAAAACCCATCACCCTTTTTCTTTAGCTCAGTCAAGAGGGCTACAATGGTATTGAAGTTCTTAATAAATCACTTGTAGAAAGAAGTAAGGCTATGAAAACTTCATACTTCAATAACATTCTTCAGCATTGGCCACTCCAAGATAGCTCGAACTTTCTGTCCATCAGCTTGGATTCCTTCTATTGATACCACATACTCATGAAAAACCACTTCACCCTGATAGAACATACACTTCTTCAAGTTCCCAAATAACTTCTCAACTCATTAGATTTCAAAAACAACTTGAAGATGTTGAACATGGTTGTTCAGGTTGATACTATACACCAATATATCATCAAAATACATAACCACGCATTGTCTAATTAGAGGACGCGAGGACACATCACACTATTCATAAGCCCCATAAATGTACTCGATGCATTTGTAAGTCCGAACGGCATAACTAACCATTCATAAAGACCATGCATTGTCTTAAAAGCAGTCTTCCATTCATCACTTAGTCTCATACGAATTTGGTGATAGCCACTTTGCAAATCAATCTTTGAAAATATTTTTTTGCCATGATGCTCATCTAATATGTCATCAAGCTAGAGTATCAAATATCTATACTTGACAGTAATTCAATTGATTGCTTTGTTGTCAATGTACATGTGCCATGAACCATCCCTCTTTAAAATAAGCAAAGCTAGTACAGCATAAGGACTCATGCTCTCCCTCATGTATCCTCTCTCCATGAGCTCATCCATTTGTCTTTTTAGCTCAATAGCCTACTTAAGGTTCATTCTATAGGTAAGTTAATTTGGTAGGGTTACGTCTGGCTATAGATCAATACAATGCTTTATGCTTCAAACCAAGGGTAGTCCTTTAGGCAACTCTTCAAGAAATAGGTCAGAAAATTCATCCATCAAGCTTTGAATCTCATTAGGAACATCCTATAAATCTCTCATCTCCAAGAATCTTTTAATCAATAAGAACATAGGCTCTTCATCCTTCTTAGTAGCTCAAAGCTCTCTTTGGTTCATCACTAATGCCTTCTTACTAACTCGGGTGAGCTAATTATGGGTCTTATTTACTTGGGTTAATGTCATAGGTTGCAACATGATCTTCTTTCCGTCCTTAATAAAGACATAGGTGTTCTTTTATTCATCATGAGTACCACATCAATCGAACAACCATGGTCTTCCAAGCAACAGCTATAAAGCTCCCATGGGGACAACATCATACACTACTTCATCTCTATACACACTCCAAACATTGAATGACACAATTACTTGTTTTGTAACGTACATAGCACTTTTATCATGAAGCCAATGTAGTTTGTAAGGTTAAAGGTACTTAAAGGTCAATAGTCCTAACCTCTACACAAAGAACTATACGACAACGTTAGTATAAGTTCCTCCGTCCACAATGATGGTGCATAGTTGTCCTTTAATGGTACATTTCTTATGGAACAAATTCTCTCTTTGATTTTCCTTAGGGTTCGATAGGGAACTCAATACTCATCTCAACACTAAGGTCATCACCTCTCCCTGATTGGCATAGATAAAGGTCTTCTCTTCCTCTTCAACTTCAATCCTTCCATCATTCTTCTCCTCCTTAGGCTCCGTCTCATCAGTGCTATCCACTACATCTCCTCAAAGCACCATGGCACGTCGATTCAGACACTTAGTAGCCATGTGTCTGAAGCCCAAACACTTCACCTCATTTGTCTTCCGTCTAAAGGTTTGTCCTCTTTAATATGTTCTTAGGGTCTGCCTAGCCGCAGCTCAACTTAGCCTTGCTAGCCTATTTGGCTTTCATCAGGTCAATCGTCTTTCTTTAACTCAACATGAATAGGTTGGCACAGAACTAGGGCTCGAGAAAATGTTGGCTTAGGTCAACTCAAAATATTTCTCTTCTGTTTTTCAACCCTCTATGCTATCTTAATTGCTTCTTCCAAAGTGTAAAACCACTACACTTTCACATTGTTGCGATTCTCATAGTTGATCCCAAAAATGAACCTCGCTACTATACAAGCCTCGAGTTCATCCACATCAGCTTGGATCATCAATATTTAGAATTCCCTTACACAGTAATCAACAGATTAGCCTCCTTGGTGAAGTTCCTGCAATTTGGCAAACATATCTTGCAAGTAGGTTTCAGGCACAAATCTACCTCTCATCAATCTCTTCATCTCATCCTAAGTCCTTACTCCTCGTCTTTCATCCCTTTCTTTAGTTGCATTCAGATTTTTCCACTACATAGTAGCATACCCAAAGAACTCAAGTGCAGCATGTCGGACCTTAACAACATCTGTACATCCATAATAGTCAAACACTTTCTCTACCTTCTCTTCCCACCCTAAATATTCATCTGCATCTCCACTTCCACTAAAGGGTGGGATTTAAACCTTAACATTGTCTAGTCTTCACGAAGGTCAGCATCCTCACTCTTATGCTTGGTAATAATCAACATCTTCTTCTTCCTCTCCACACTCCTTGGCATCAATCTCCTCAAACTCTAGCCTCTCTTAGCAACTTAGTCTACTACTCCTCTATCTCAAGGGGGTTGAACTAAGCGATTACCTCGGTTATGTTGGTCATAGTGTCTCTCAAGAGCATTTTCTAGTGGATTATGGTGTTGTACACCCTAAGGTTGTTGTCTGTTAACTTGCATTACAATAACTAAACTCTTAACAAGATTAATGAGTCTGTCAAGCTTATCATCAACTAACCCTAAAGTGTTACTACCATTATGACCACAACCAGGTTAAGCACTACTACTCCGGTTACCAATAATACTCTAAACACTCGAATCTGACATGATATAATACTTCTCAAACAGATTAACAACACAATACACGAAAAATACTGCTATCTTACTATCTAAAACTTCAACTAACACACTCTAACAACTTCAACACCCAATTATCACTCAAACAGAATATAAATGAACTTGCTTTGTTTTTGTAGTGAAAAACATAGTAAAAACATAGTAACAAGGGAACTACACTTACTAACACAAAAATCTTCACTATACAACTCACAACTCCAAACTTACTCCATACAAACACACTAAAGCAGCTACCAAAGGAACACAGCAACCATAAATAGCAAACACAAACCAAAACTTCACTGTAGCTTCACATACTCCCTTTTAGAACCGTGCTCTAATACTAGTATCACGCCCCGAAGTGGCAGAGTCGTAACAACTCCATCGTACAAACTATTCTAAGATAGAAGTTGACTATACAGCTACTATCTTAGACTCGATTTACACAAGACATCCATGACTAACCTACTTTGAAATAAACAATTCATAAATTAAACAAGTTATTTAACTATAAAATTATAAGGTAAAATAATCTGAGTATATTATAAGATTTAGTAGCTTGAACATAATTTACTTGAGAAATACATAAAACTTAAAAGATAAAATTCAAACTTATGAATGTATCATTACCTTGGTTTTATATCCTCACTCTTTAGGATCTTACAATTACTAGATTCAAGGTAAATATAAGCCGCTTCTTAGCTTGCACTTGCAACAAGGTCTATAAGGATATAAGCAACCACAGCTTAGTAAATTAAGACAAAGACTTAAAACTACACAACAAACACAAACAAGGTTATCAACCAAATTAATTAGATGCAATGCATGCTCAAACAAATGCCATTGCATGACATTGTCCATCCCATCATGAGATTAGAGAAATTGCATCCTAGGTTGAGGAGTTTCCATTAATGCAACAACTTATGACTAAACCTAGACTTGTCTAATGAAGACATTGCTTTTCCTGTAATTACCTTTCAACCATTGACTTCACCCTTGTCACGACCTCCTCATTTATCATTTAGTTCGACTAAGGATGAAGAAAGGACCAATTATGCTATCCAGCATTATCCCTTTCAAAGGGGTCAATATTTAGTTGAAGAACCCTAAGTTTCCCTTAATGGGTTATTATGCAAGTCTACTTTAGGATTTCAAGTCATATATTTAATTAGATCCGGTTTAAGGTGTTCAATCATTTCAGACAAATCATGTAAATACAAGCTAAAACAACAAATCAGAATCATAGCATCACCTCAAAAACAAGCATATGAACATAACCAATATCTAACAAGCACAATCAAATACAATTTCAAGTCTTCAAATACTACAAATTAGTACTCCAAAATACAATAACGTATTAATCCCAACTTATCTAGACTCCTTACTTGCTTACTCGAGGTATGACTGATATTAGTCATCGCCAATAATCCTTATAATACAAATGTTAGTTTAGTTTCCCATAACTACCATAGATATGTTTTGTTATGTAATTTAGATTATGAGTATCTTTGGTTTATGATCTTCTTACATTTAGTGATTTAGGTTTAAGTCTTTTAGAATCACTTCCCTTAGTCAGCTAAGTTTTGAATTTGTTTCTTGTTTCGATTACGGTTTCGACTTTTGAATTAGATTCTGATCTAAGAATAATCTATATTTAACGTGATCACTTATACATATGTATATATATACATATAAGCTTTAAATCATAGGTTTTAAGTTTGGGATTATAATTTTACACATATATCCAAATTCTATATCTCCTATAACCGAATTAGGTCCAAATTAATTTCTGATTCAATTTCTAAATCAGTCTCTAAATTCAGTTTTTGTTTTAGCTTCTAATTATTGTTTTTATTTATGAACTCTAGGAATTCTTCCCAAACTAATATACACGGCTAATGTTTACGTTTAAAGTATCCTAAATTTATGTTTTAGCTCCTAGTCAATATTTCGATCAATATGGTACACTACATTTCTAATTTAACTACCGAATTTGCTGTTGATGTAAGAAAATTTCACATTTTTCATATAAACACCTAAATTTAAGTCTCCTACTAGATTTTATATATATTCCTATTATTATTATTATTATAATATCAATTTTAACCTAATATTTTTCTATTCATCAATTTCTTATACTTATATATTATACATTATCCCTTAATATGAACATAATATATACATCTAATGTTCCCATCACCTCAAATATCATCTCCTAACATCAAATCAGAATTTACACCAAAATATCTTAAATTACAAAATTAACTTAAATTTATTATTTTTACCTATTACTTAATACCTTAATAATTACATCTAACATTTTAAGTGTTACAAATAGCATACTCCATCATATTTCAACATCCTAAAACATATAATTATGCACTAAATCAGTAATTACCCATTTAATTACTTAATTAACCCTAAATTACCTATTTTATACATCATTTTAAGGCCTAAAAATTATCTAAAGATTTCAAAAATTCATTTTTGAAAAAGGGCTTCATAGAACTGTTTTAAATGCTCTAACTAGCTTATACAAAAAATTTGGGCTTAAAACGATATTCCTAAGATTATTTATTTCTAAATCAAATAAAACTCGAGTTTGTGAGATTTCTTAAAGACAATATATTTTCATGTATTAATTCATCAAAATAATTTTTTTTCTTAAATCTACATACCAAAATATCTTAGAATAACAAATTTCATAATTTTATAAAAATATTTAATATTTTTACAAAATTAAACAAAATCGAATTGGAATTCAAACTCACTTATCCAATCAACTTCTAGCCACCAAAGGTAGCTCCAAGTGTGTCGGCTAGGTTGGGCAGTGGTGGTAGGGTGGTGTGGTGGGAGCCATTCATTTCCAAGTGGCCATCGGGTATGGGTTCCCTTCTAAATCCCTAATTATACAGATTTTTTTATAATTTTTGTAAATAACCCTAACCCTCAATATTTCGGTTCTCTCTAATTTTTCTACTCTCCCAACTGACCAAATGAGCTTCTAATTTAATTTAGATGTTTATAGGGCTGCCTAGATTTTTTTTCTTGTTAATTTGACTTGACGCTAGTCTTATCTTATCTTTTTTCTACTTTATATTTGTTAAATTTTAATTAGTTGATTTTGTTTCTTCTATTTCCAAGCTGCTATGACCAACTCTGGACATTTCTTTATTTTTCCATATTTTTATAGATTTTTATTTACTTATTTATGAATTCTCTTTAATTAATTAACATTATTTTAGCATATTTCACGTATTTTAAGTAATTTCGCATATTTTCACTTATATGTAAATTTATATATGGTACAATTAAATACTCTTAAATATTATTTATGTTATTTTATGATTTTTAGTATGCATATAATCTATCTCTATCGATTCTTTAGTTATCGAAATTCGTTCTAAGTGTTTCCGATAAATAACGATCAACTTACATAAAATTCGATATTGTAATAATTAATTATTTTATTATTTATTTTCCTAAATTCAAACTCTTGCAATCACTTTCACTAATAATCCTAACTTTGTCATAACATTTAAACTGGATCAAATAATTTACTCGATCGCCCTAAATTCTATGAACCAAACCCCAAATAGCTGATTGCAAGGCTTATAATCAATGAAGCTAATACATCTCGAGGGTCGAACACATAGAGGAGCACCTCAATATTAACAAATTGAAAGGAAAACAAGAAGGCTAGCAAAAATCCAAGCAACTACCAATTGGATATGACACACCAATCAATCCTACTCAACCTATAATCTAGCGGATGTGATGTACCAATCGAGTCACTCACCACCACTTCTTGCTAAAGAGAATAGATAAGAGTTAAGGGTAAATGAGAACAATAGAGTTGCTCAAAAAGGAAACTTATATATTCTAATGCTCAAAGAGTTATGTCTAAGTACAACAAATGAGGTATTTATACTAACCTTACTAAAGTTACAAGCATCCATGGAAAAGACAAAATAGTAATTTACAATTGAGATAAATGAATGATACTAAAAAGAGTAAAAGAGACAAAAAATATTCTATATGAAAAAATAAAGAATCTTTTTAGAATGTTGTGCTAAAACACATGTTGTACAGTAGTTGATCGTTAGTTACTCTGAAATATAGTACAACTCGAATGAAGTGAGGAAAGAGAAAGTATGCGGTTAAAGCTAACTTGATATAAATCAAGTCGGTTCTCAACTAATCAGTCACTAATGAATATTCGCCTCAAACTGGGGTTAGATCTTAATCATTTCAAGAGCTCGGCTTTAGACAATTATTGAGGCTGGTAAGGTTGAATGTTGTTATGATTATGGTAAAGTTGCCTAACCAATAGGCACGCCTGCTTAGAAGGTTAGCACATCCATTCGACAGTTTTGAAGACAATGTTGGTGCATGAGAGCTCAGTACTCAAATTGACAATAGAGTAAATTATGGAGTTCAGAGTAGGAATTCATGTCCTAGATGGGGCTACAAGCCATTATTCTCCTTATGAGTCCTTGAAGTTCTCTAGCTCAATTGTACGTAATCGATTCGAATGGTTGATTCCTTTCACTTTTACTAGCTATTAAGAATAACTTTGCTAGTGGATTTGACTTACTTGTTGGACTACAAATAGGTAATGAAAGTGTAACAAAGTTATGAGCCTCGTAGTTTCATGTAATTGTTTAAACGTATAATTTAAGGCATTAATAAAACTAACTCGATCGACCTAGAAATGTATGAGTAGGCTCGAGATATTAAATGAGGATACCCTATAGACTTGCATATTAGAAATATAATAAAATAAAAATAATATAGTTAAAATAGTGAAATTTAACTATATTATATATTATTTATTGGAATCCCGTAGAATAAACTTCGATAAGTAATAAATATTTGGAGATAAATTATATATATAATAAAAATATCATATGACATAAAATAACATGTATAATATAAGTGTATGTGTTATGTATAATTTTCAAGTATATGCATATACCCAAAATTAACTAAAATACCTAAATATTAGCATTTTAAGCCAAAATGAGATGGAAAAATTAATAAAAATTCTTAAGTAAGTTGAACAGTTGGGAATTTCTTTAGATAGGCATGTAGAATTGTTTTAGCTAGGTATAGGAGCAATGACAAACCAAATCATGCAAAAGAAAATGGTATATAAGTTGGATTAAAGAGGAGAGAGAGTATAAAATTCTAAATCAAATCCAAAACTTCAAAAAAATTTTAGGAAGCTCTCACTAACAATCTTATATGCAACTAGAAGTTAGAGAAATTAATTTGGAGATTAGAAGATACAAGAAAAAATTTAGAGAAATTATAACAAAATCGAAAGCAATTTGAGCTTAATGGAGTGCATGGGGATAAAGAGATGTTGGAGACAGGCGGCCACCACCAAGCAACAGTAGAGCCACCATCTAGGCCAGCTGACACATTTGGACCGATCATTGGTGGTCGGAGCTCCAATTTCCGATGAAGGTCTTAATTTAGTCCAAATTTCATT
Organism: Lumnitzera littorea; assembly: GCA_024138015.1. NCBI lineage: Eukaryota > Viridiplantae > Streptophyta > Magnoliopsida > Myrtales > Combretaceae > Lumnitzera > Lumnitzera littorea. The sequence continues at coordinate 28,016,793 of JAMXBB010000004.1, read as the reverse complement.
AAATTACAAAAAATATAAATATTATTCATAAAATTTTACAAAAAATTATTCCTACATAATTTCATGGGTATAAACTAGGAAAAATATTTTTTTTTGTAAAAATTTAATAGTTACAGTATACGTATACATGCTTAAGAAATCGATTGAATTGAGCAATTTTCAATGTTGAAATCAATATGCCTAATAACATAGTTTTGAGCTTCAAATTTTTCTGCAAACTATCTACTATTGATACTAAAGTTCTAAGTAAATATTTTTAACAAAACTATTTTCTAAATTTTTATTTGATTTTTTAGCCTTAAATTATGATTAGAATGGTATTTTTTTGTAAAAAATTATTGTATTTTTCTTAATGACCTCACTTTGATTCTAAACTCCATTGGTTATTGAAGTATTTTTAGTGATGGGGTGCTGTTGGATGTGGCTTTATTGAAAGAAGTTAATAAAATCAAATGTATGTCACTTATATGACTAATTTAATGTTGTGGCAATTGAAAAATTTGTAGATAATGATGTAATATACTAAGAATTTGGAAATAATGAAGCTGAGGAAAGTTGTTGGAAGTGTTAATTTGCTGTTCTAAATTGATTTTATACTTGTATCATGGAAGGAAAGTGAAGTAAATTAGTTAATTAAAGGATGTTTGTTAAGGGTAGAGGATTCTATAAACGATTTTTCACTAGATTAATACTTAAAGGATGAGTCAGAAGCAAAACTTATGAATGAATTGTAAAAACGGGGGATTCAGAAGCTTAGTTAGAGGATGATATTCATAAAAACCCTATAGATAACAAAGTCAAAGAATATTTCACAAGAAGTTAAGGGGGAAATGGTCTACTAAATAATCACTCAGAAGTTTAGTCAAAAGGTAAAAATTCAAAATGAAGTACAGTCAAGAAGGCTTAAAGGCTAAGTTAGAGGGAGTATTTGTAGGAAGTCTAAAGTTGTAGGTCTTAGAGGAAAGTTCAGAGGAAACATTCCTTGAAATTATGAAGCTAATTAAACTGAGATGATATCTCAGAAGATTTCTATTAAGAAATTTAAATTCTAGTTGACACAATAACTTAGTTAGAAGGCAACTTAAAAGAATATTTTGGGTAATTATAGACATGTGAACATCAGAAGTTGTTTCAAAATGTAATTCATAAGGAATCCTAAGTAGTTATCAAACTCAAAGGATGATTCAAGGGATAATCCTATTAAAACCTTAACCATGATATGGTTTAGAGGATAACTCAAAAGTTTCCAATTTAAGAATTACAAGGGCGATCTATCTTAAAAAGTAGCTTAGAGGATATTTGTTGAACAATCTTGAGTATTTATCAAACTCAGAGATTGACGTAGAAGATAAATCTGTGGTGAATATTGATGTCTATGTGGTGCAAAGGATATAGTAAAAGCTTTTTCAATAAATACCTCAAGGACATCTTAACTCGGGGGATAGCTTAAAAGGTAACGTAAACTTATAATACTATTCTAAACTTCTAACACTTAGCATGTAAACTAATGAACCAATGACTAATCAACCTAATTCTATTATAAATGAGTAAATTAACAATATTTCCTAATTTATATGCAGAATAAAGTACTACATCAAAATCAACATCAAGGGATCACCCATTAAGACAAGTGAACAATTGAGTTAACAGGCAATTAAGTTCTATAAATCAGTACTTTACCATACTTTAAAGTATTATTAAGAATACTTGAAGGCCTTAGTATGTGTTTTGTTTGTGAATGTAAGTTATTAGCCTTTATGTGTGTAGTGCATGTGTTTGAGCATTGAACTTCTATTATAAAGTGCTGAATTATATGTATTTGTTGCTTTATGGTATTACCTACTTTGATTTGTATGAAATTGCTTGATCACTCTAAAAGAAATCTAACACAAACTCAATGTAATTACTAACCAGTTTTGCATCACAACCTACTAAGGGAAATGATTAGGTTTCTCAGGTCAAACACGAACCCCTTGATGAGGATAGCAAAAATGGTCATTTTCCCACCTTTAGTCAAACTAAGTGATATAGGAGGAGGTCATGGCAAGGTTGAAGATCGTAGTTCGAAGGTAATATTAGGCGAAGTGTGTTTCTCCATTGCACAAGCCTCGGTTTGGTTTCGATTCACGAAGTGTGCAACATAAAGCTCCTTAAAACTTGGATTAGAGTAGGCGCAATTTTTCTAATCTCATGATGGTCAGTTAATGTCATGCAATGGCATTTAGTTGAACATGCATTGCATTTAATTAACCTTACTTGAAAACCAGGATTGTTTATTGATTGATATGTGCTACTGTCTCCATCCCACTTACTAAGAAAGTTGTCGCTCACTCCCATATAGCTATTTTTCAAGTTTCTAGTAAAATCACCTATACTACTCTAAGTGTTGGAAGACTAAAGGTCGGGGTTAGTGAGTGAGATACAAGACCAATTGATTGGATTTCTATTTTTCCATTTGACTTTACTAACCCCTAAGAAAACCAATAGGGTCTCTTTAGGTAACCCTCTAGTTTTCAACTATATTTACCGGTATTATGTTTTGTAAACCTGTGGACTTTTATAAACCTATATTATATCATTTTTTTTCTAAAAGTTATTTATAAAACTTGTTTTCTTCTCAAATTTTTATATCATAAAGTCTCTTTCAAAAGTTATTTTAGAAAGCTACACTACAAATTGATACCAAACCAATATTGAATTGGATGGCTCAAAGCTGTAGAGTAATAAAGGCCTAGTGTAAACTATACCTATATTAGTGGCTAAGTGGCTAGCTTCTAGCTTAGGTTAGTTTACAAAGTGAGGCCGTTATAACTTTTGATTTGGGGCGTGACAAAAGTTGGGTTACAATGCTCTTGTAAGTCTCTGAATTAGTTATTGTCGAACTACTTCCCATTGTCCATCATGATGATGTCGGAGACTTCAAATTGGCACACTATAGATTGCTAGATGAAATCCCTGATGCTTGTCTTGGTTATTCTAGCTACTACCTTTGCCTCCGCCTCCACCTACTTAGTGAAGTAGTCTACTACAACTATGATGTATTGCCATTGGCTGGTTGCCTTGGAGAAGGGACCAAAGATATCAATCCCTAACTAAGCGATTAGCTAAGGGCTAGTGAGAAACATGAAGGTATTGCTCGAGGTCTAGCTCATGAGGACATGCTTTTAGTATTTCTCACACCTTTGAACCAGCTTCTTAGCATCCTTTTTCAAGGATGACCAATAGTAGCCCAGACAAAAAACTTTAGTCAACAAAAGTGGTTATGTGTGTGATTGCTACATTTGATGGCATACACTTCTTCTAACACACATTTAACTTCTTGGGGATGCAGACATCTAAGAGAGCGTAATTTGACTCTCCTTCTGTAGAGTTAACTGTTGATAAATATGTAGCCTATTACTCATTACATGAGGATTTAAGCTTCCTTATGATTTTATGGTAGCATTATATCCTTGAGATAAAAGATGATCAAGTCCATCCAACTAAGTACGTTTGGCACAATGAGCACATTGGCTAGGCATTCATGTATTCAATGAACACCTATTTATCTAACTTAGAGAGGTAGGTTGAGGCAAGTTTAGAGAGGTGATTTGCCTCTAAGTTTTCCACTTGGTAGATCTTGGTGATAGTTCAAGACAAGATGTCTAAGTGAGAGGTCCTGACTAATGCTAGATACCTTACCATTACCTTATCTTTGACCATATAATCCCCTTTGACCTATTGGACAATGAGCTAGGAGTCAAAGAAGATCTCATGTCTTTTTACTCTAATCCCTTTAAACCTTCACTTTATTCTTGCTTGCTTAGAAACCACACTTAAAGGCGTACCTAACCTTCACCCTATGAGATTCATCGAGGACTAGCCCACCTACTCACTTCTTTAGTAGGCGAACCGTGTACATAGAGGATCTAAAGATGTAGTTGGGTAATAGGGACAATTCTTCTAGGCAAGTGAGCATAGCAATGAAGTCAACAAGTACTTAACCTTAAATGGCCTTAGAAGGTTAGAATTAAGCATCAAAAGCACAAAACTCAACTACATACTTAACCATCTCACTTAAGTTACTTAGCTTGTGAAGGATCTAACTAATGGGCTTATCAATGAGGATGATCATATGGTGTCTTTTAAAGTAAGGTGTGAGCTTTCTAGCTAATATGACTACTGTAAGGGCGAACTTCTCAATAATGGAGTATCTAAACTTAAATCCTTGGAGGACATAGCTAACATAAAAGATGGGCTTATGCTCTTTCGCATCAACTTGAAGCAAAAGGGAAGAGAATGCTCTTAAGCTAATTGTAAGATATAAGTACAAATCTTTCCCATAGATAGGCTTTGACAACATTGGAGTAGATGTGAGAGATTGCTTAAGCTGCTTGAATGCTTGTTAGCAATGGCCTATCCATTGAAAATTGCTTGAATTTTTTAGGATCTTAAAGAACCCAAGACATTTGTTTGTGGAGCCTAGATGAACTTGTTAAGTGTGGCTATTAATTAAGTTAGCTTTGGACATCTTTAACCATCTTACATAGCTGCATGTCTAATATGGCTTAGATCTTTTTAGGGTTAATTTTTATACCATGTCAGATTATCATGATGCTAAGGAATTTGTTTGTGACTATTCTAAACACATACTTTTATGGTTTAAGCTTTATGTTGTAATGTGTAAGGGTGAAATACTACACTAAGAATCCCGCATCGAGGTAGGGGATTGAGTTTCTTGACAAATTTTTACAATAAAATGATTGGTGATTCAAATGACTATAAGAAATAAGTACAAAAACAATGAATAAATTGTAGAAATAAAAAGAGATAGGGCTAAAGAAAATTAAGCCCGAATTTAATGTAGAGTTCAAATTGCCCCTTTTCTCTACGGATACCCAATGCCTTAATCAAGGACTTTACACACTACTTTTATTGATTTCAAATACAATGGCTCAAGAGTCTATACTCAATTTTGATTACATAAGTTTCTCAATTACAATAACTCTTAATCTCAAGCATAGTGCACTCTCTAAAGGTATTTGCAAGTATGAATCACTTTACACTATACTATGGTTTACAAGAATTTTAGCAAATAAATGATTATAAGACAATTTGAGTGATTAGCAAGTGAACAAAAGAAATGTTAGCAAATTTTAGCTTTATTCTATACTCTTCAACTACCCAAACACTTGTATTTATAACTTATCATGAAAAGTAGATGTTAGAGACAAAAATCCTTCAAGTTTTAAATGCCATCCAATAGCTATATTTGTACATAATGTCTGGATGTCTCCACATATAGCATCCAAACATTAAGCTTGTTTTCAATACAGAGGCTTAGTGTCCTAATACTAAGGCTTAAGGTATCAGGATACTAAGCAGAGCAAGAATCCATAGAAGCATGGAGTTCGAATGCCCCCCAAGAATAGCGTCTAGACGTTGCTCCCTATTTCATACGCTTACCTACAATCAAAGTAACAAAAACACCAAGCAATACAAAAATCCTTCTTTATGTGATGAGTTAATGTGTTCTTAAGAAATTACAAGTTATATGTGATTTAATTAGCTCATCTAATCTTAATCTTGAACTAACTCAATTGATTTAAAGGTTTTTTTCTCATCAAAATAAAAAAGTAGTCTTCAAATTCAACAAAGGGTACACAATGTCTTGTTTGAGTCAAAGAGGTCGTGCTTAGGGAACTTGCTTTTAAAGATCTCATCGTTGATGTAGATTTCAACATTGCATCCTATTTGAGGCTTGAACATTTTGGTACTAGTCTTTGATAGGTCGTGCAAGCATTCTTAAGGCCAAAAGGCATGACTCTCTAGTAGTAGGTATCAAAGGTGGTGATAAATTACGTGTGGACCTAATTGAGTTCCTCCATGCAAATTTACTTGTAGTTTAAAAGGCATCTATAAGTTTGAGGTGTGAGTGATTGGAAGTTAAATTTTATAGTTAGTTTATCTTTGAGAGAAAAAAGAAATCCTTTGAACAAGCGTTGTTGAGGTATGCATAGTCAACACATATGCACGATGAAGTCTACTTAGAGTAGTTCCTTGACTTTCTTTTTTACTACTGCCTAGCACTCAGGTGCAAGATGCTACCTTTTCTACTTAATGACCTTTGCATTAAGGTCAATATTGAGGCGATGGTTTATGAAGTAGGTTAGTAGACTAGGCTTGCTAGAAGGGGACTAAGCAAAAGCCTTAATGTTAGCTTAGAGGCACTCGATGGGCCATAGTTAGAGGTTAGGAGACACAAATGTACTTATCTGTGTTGTCTTCCTAGGCCAATGGTTGATTTGAATGTTCTTCATTATTCAATAAGCTTACCTCTTTTGTAGAGCTAAAAGGTCGAATCAGTTTCCACTTGTAGAATATGCTTATCAAAAACAACTTGCAAGACTGAGGCACATCTAAGTCAATGCTATAGAGGCTTACTCCTACCAGGATTAGAAATTTAGCCTTAAGATTTTTAGTAAAAGCATCCATTCTAACAATGTTAAGAGTCTCTTTACTAAGAGTAACATTGAAAGGGGGCTAGGTGTCAACAATTAGGAAATCAATTTAGGTCTCTGCTATGTGCTCTATGTCACCAAGCTCTACGGGGGGAGAATGATCCCAAACACCTTAATAGGCCAGTCGTTAAAGCTGTATAAGTCATTATGGTAAGGCTTCAACTGTTCTTGGATCTTGTCCTTTATTCAAGCAAATGTTTTCATAAAAATAATGCTAGTACAACTTCCATTGTTAACAAGATTCTTATAGACATTAAAGTTCACAATTTTGGCTTCGATGACTAGGGCGTCATCATGTAGTGAGATGTTCCATTATATAGCTACTTTAATGAAGGAGGCTGAAGTGTCAAGCTTCCATCTCTTGGCTTAAAGAATGGAAGACCTATTGAAACTTCTTAGGTTAAGTGTAGGATTTACTTTAGGAGTAGGACTTACCTCCTGATATTAGATTACCCATAATCATGCATATAGTGCCATGTGTAGGTCAATTGGCAGTATTAGCAGTGTTAGATGGTCCTACTCTTGACTTTTCTTCATATCAACCTCTCTTTGGTAGTTAGGCAGCATGGTTAGCTTAGTTAGCAACATATTTGTTATGGCAACCCCACTGCATGGCATCATCAATGGCATGTTTTAGTTGTATGCATCCTTACATTGAGAGTACACAATCATGGTTTAACTTGCAACTTGTTTAAACCGTTGCACTTATGGTTAGGACACATGCACTCTAGCTAATTAAGATTCTACGATAGTGGACTTTAAGTAGGATTTGCACATGAGGCTTAGCAAGTTCATACTAATCACTAAAAAGTAGTTACACCCAGCTCTTAAGTCTAAAGCTTACTGAGCTTTATATGGTAGAATTATGACTCTTTGCATGAAGGCCAAGCTAATCTCTTACTAGGGTTGATCTTAGCTCTCCTTATTTATTCGCCATTGTTCCAATTGTCTTCTAACATTAATGTTGTCTTCTTGAATGATGTATGTAGCAACTTTCTAATAAACCTCGACAAACATTGATGATGTCTATTTAGCAAGGCAATAAAAGAGTTAGGAGTAGTTTTTTACCCCTTATATTGCTTTATGAAGTGCCACATTCATGTCAAGATGCAGAATCTCAAGCATGGCTGTGTTGAAACATGAGAAGTAGTCCTATAAGGACTCTTCTAAGCATTGACAAATGATCAAGAGGTATGGCACATCCCTCTTTGGTTGTTTCCTTATCATATAGTGCTAAAGGAGGCACTTGTGGAGTTCTTTGAAGCTTGCATTAAAGTTAGGTTTAAAGCCATTGTACTAATTGTAAGTTGCGTTTTTTAGGTGATTGTAAAGGCTTTGCATATGATGGCATTATAGATGTCATGCAAATTCATAGTATAGGTATAGTAGATCATGTAGAGCATAACGTACATTATACCACCGTACATCTCCATTTAAGGGGTCTTCGCGTTGGGAGGAAGAGTTTCCCCTTATATGGCTTAGATGAAGGGAAAACATTCAATGGAAAAAGTTATTCAAGGGTCTACTTGTTCTCTAGAATCCTTGACATCTTGTAGTTTTGTGATCATGCCATTAATGTCATCTAAGTTGAATTTTGTGGGAGACTTCTTAAGTTATGCCTTACAATGTCCAACATATGATTTTTGATGCAATTCACTATGCAAAGCAATAGGTACCTACTGTCGAGATAAGACTCATAAGTTGGGCTACAATGTACTATTGTTGCTTTGCATATTCTAGCTAATGCTTCAAAGTAAACACTCCTCTAAATAGGTAAGCTTTAAGGTAAGGCATTTGCAATATTTATGGCCTTGTTTTGTCTAAGGGCAAACCGATGGAGGTTCTCAATAAGTCAATATATGGGTTAGTGTTTGGTTGTTTTTCGTAAGTTTCAATGTTTTGAGTGTTAGCCATAGTGTGCGGTGTGCATAATGGAAACAACCATGGTAGGTGCTAGAATGTTGATTGTTGAAAATTCCCTTATGCTTATCCGTTTAGCTAAGTCAAAGATAGGGCCTACAAAATAGAACACATGAGCTAAAACTACACTGCAGGTGGCTCAAGTGCATGTACTCTAATGCTCAAGTTAGTATAGAGGCCCTTCAGAAAGGGATTTTAATACTTAGATGAGGTATAGAGATAGAGTGAACATACACCCGAGATTGTTATGTGTTATCAGCGGTGATCGTCCTATCTTGGAAGTTGGATCTAGGTCCTTAGGTCTACAATGCTGCCTAAACGGTTATAAGGGAAGGATTGGACCCTTAGGATCAGCATGTAAATAGTGGTGATGGCTTTACCTAGTACAATTGGTGAAAGATCTTGTTTAGATGGCACTTCATTGTTCCTTTAGGCCGACAACATCTTTTACCTTTCTCCCAAAGGTCTTCTATTTTGGCAAGAACTAAACTTGAGTGCTAAGGAAGGAAGATGAGGAGGAGACCTCATGGGCCCACAAGCCTTAGAGGCTACCGATGTACAAGGGCCTAAAGGGCTTAATTTCACATATAACATACATACATACATATATATATATATATATATACACTTACAAAAATATATATATGCATGTGTATATAATTTATAACAAATAAAATGTACATGAAAGGAGAAATCTAATAACCAATTAAAATTAACAATCAAAGGAAGAAGGAATGTTACATTGCATATACACATTAACATGTATATCTATGGGACAAAATAGCAAATTCTTTGTCTCCTTTTGTGACAATCCATGTTGGTCATATGGTGTCCCATCGTATCAAGTTGTCTCTCTATCATGTAAAGCCATGTAGGGATTTGTTAGCCTCACTTGCATGAATATTGTATGAATAATCTTTTCTATATAAAGAAATAAAGAATAGATAAATCAATGGATCAATAGCTTTATATATATAAATAATTTTTTTTACATAGAAGAAGATATCTAGCTAAGCAAATGAATACCTTCTATTATGATGAATATACGAAAAATAATAGTAATAAGAAATAACAATATCTATATTTATGCTCAATATATGTATTTCAAGATAACATAAAAGGAAAGTTTAAATAAACCTCTAAAAGTAGCAAGTAACCTCCAAAAGTAACAAATAACACCTAAGTTCTAACCTTAATGCTAAAGCACTCCCTCAAACTTATTAAGGTATTTTTCAGTACCCCTACACTTTAACTTAAGTGCATTTTTTATTTGAAAAATGTAAGAGTACATTATGTTGTCAAAATTAGGGGGTCGCTTGTAAAATTTGAATATTTGGAAGCATATTATATTAGAACCAAACTTTAGGAGGTTATTTGCAACTTTTTATAAAATAAATTAAGGAGTAAATAGAATAAGAAACTAAACAAATAAACTATATGCATGCATATACTTGTGTAGATATATACACAAGTAAATCATAATTTAAATTGAATGAGGCATCTAAATAAGAATATAGTGATCTTCTTTATAAACAATTTGTATCAAATTGTATTATGTGCACAGACAAGCGATGTAATTTAAAAAGGAAACAACAAAAAAAGATTTGGATAAAACTCACCTAAAGGCTATATACACCTCTCTAAAGAAAACTCTAGGCTCCCTTTCATAAATTACTCTAACAAAATTTATCTTATTTGATAGGAGAGGAAGAAAGAGCTAGATTACATATCTTGAAGAACTAAGTATCCCAAATCTCATCTTTTAAATTTCTTAGAAGTCAATCTTTACTAAAACATGTACTCTTAAACCCTGAAATTCAAATTTGGGAAATTGTAATGTAAGATAATATTTTCCTTTTTATAATGAGAAATCCAAAACTATATAAAGATTTCGAATAAGAGACCACCTGTTGTGGAAAAATTGAACCAATAAGCAAAATTTCTAAGAAACAACAATAAATTTAGATTGGAGTTTGAAGTCTTTAAAAGAGTTAGCGATATCCCTGAGATTCCATAAAGTTTGAGCAATAGATAGGTAGACTAATGGTCTAGCTGTCTTAACAATATTCTCTATTAAGAGTGTGACATATAGGAATAGTGAGACCTAAGAAACATCTTTATGAAAATATTTTTTCTTGTCAATTGCATGTCTCTCGTATGGGAGACTATAAGGTTCCACTATTCTTATGTATCACACCCTCAATAAAAGAAATTGCTAAAAATAGATAGAGCGGTAGTTTACCTTTTTTTTTTTCCATAAAGTTTAAGGAAATCCTAATTCAACTCGTGATAAAGACCAAGGAGGAATTTGAATTTAATAAACTAAATTGTGAATATGAGGAAATCCAAACATAAGAGAGTACAAGAATTTATAGGGGAAATCACTTGATTATCCACTTTAAATATATTTTCAGTTGACCACCTTTCCTTTTAGTCAATCGAAGGGAAAACCAACACAATATCACTTAACCATAAAAGCTAAAAATTTAAAGAACATTCCATTTAATTGAAATAAAAAAAAAATTAGAATTTGTTAAAACTTAAAAATAGTTAATATAATAAGCTAGGTAAACTATAAACTATATGTCATCTATTTGTTAAATTAGGAGGACTCTATAGTGTAAGCACAATCACTTTTAAGTTATAATAAATCACCTTGGACAATAGTAAATAAGGTTAACTAATAATAAAAATAAAACTATTGATAAGTTTTCATTAAAGTTGTTAACAGTTGCTACCATAATCATCCACAACTTCTTATTTTGTTAGTTGATGTTATTTACTATACTTAAAGGTGATTTACTAATAGGCAAACATGATTGTATCATATAATCATTTTTGAGTGATTATATTATAGAATTTTCCTTTAAACTATGTAGAAATCGTTGGATAATTTACTCATAACACTTGAGTTTTCTCAGTTAGTGAAAGAGGAGTGATTATTTACCGCTTGTGCGATTGTGCAGGTAGATTAGATTAGTGAACCTAAAAAGAATCTGACTCTTAATTAACTTGCCTAGTGTATGTGATTGCACCCATGTACAGATTACCGGGAGTATCGATGTACCGCAAGTAGATTGGTAGCAATAGCATCCTATGAGGACAACGATCCTGGGTATTGTGATTCCATACATTAGATGTTAAACTGCCATGTGCGGATAGGTACGTCGTTGACCAGTTAGTCGCTATGATATGGGTCGATCTTTAGAGAGAAAGTTTTAATCGTGGTGCATGGATCAGTCATATCAACAGATTAAATAAGTGTTGAAGTTAGGATAGGAAGATTAGTTATTTTTTGTGCAACGGAATACATGGACCTATAAGCATGTCTTTTTATATAGGTCTGTTGGGGAGCAGGCGCCTGTATCGTTTATCACACCTAAACATGATAAAAAATCATTATTTGTGTACGAGCTTCAAGTATGTACATGGCTTTTATCATATGAGATTCACATGTGTGCGTGTGTACATTTGTTTGGCATTTTGTTCACCAAGTTTAGGACTTTCTTTTTCATGTATAAAATTTTGGGCTTAAGAATCCAAGTATATTTTAACTGATTCAAAAAATGACAAAAATACCTTGTAAGCACTCTAACCTTAGGATAAACAAACGCCTAAAAAATTTTAAATAATCATAAGTGAACAATATATATTATCATCACTATAAAAGATAATTCGACATACAACCTAATTATTCTGTAATGGATTTATTTTTACTTCAAATTTCTTTCCTTTTTTTTTTTTTATTTTCCTCCGTTATTTTTTCGGATGATGTCCACCCAGCATTACAAGCAGTCGCCCAACCCACCTGTAAGTCGCAATCTGATAGTTCTTTTAAGCCCTGGCCAACCCCGAACCACCCTGCCTCTAGGCCTAGCCTAGAAGTGGCTGGCAAAGGCTTTTTTTTTTTTTTTTTTAACTCCTCTTCTGTTACTTCTTGTTATTTTTTTATTATTTTGAAATTATTTAATCAAATATACACAATAATATTATTTTATCAAATGAACTATTTATAAGCCAATAAAGAGCCGACACATATTTGCTAATTACTATAATACGGAAATCTAATGATTGCAATTTAGATTAGAGGTATCCCGGGGGTTGACTAACAGGTTTTCTCCTGCAAGGCACGAAACAGAGGTTGACTAACAGGTTTTCCAGCCAACAAATGCATACTGATGCAGGCGTTCATCAAACTGTCCATTATTGAGCAATGTGAAATGAAGCAGAATACATATGGGTCACCATGGACAGTACAACTTTGAATCAAAAGAATTTTTCATGTTCTCACAAATAGCAGAAGAAATTCTTGCCCCTCTGCATATAACAATACATAAATTAGTTACATGGGCTCTCAATCCTCACATTGAATCTTCTATTTGTGGAATCACCAAAAGGCTAAGTATATATTGGTGATAATGAAATGTATACGTACTACACAACTTTGTCTGAGTAAGATCTGACAGAAACATTGTCAGATAACAAAGATGATCAGACAAAAGGACTCCCTTTAAGTCCACAGCTGCTCGATTCTAATGAATTAGGATTTTGGTTTGGTAATAAAATGAATCAATTAAATGAAAACCAGGTCATAATCACAGGTGCATCCGACTATCTCCGGACAGAAGAGAATGTAAGCTAACACGTGACGGTAGTTTTTTCCCTCTTTGCATCTGCCAGCCAAACCTCTCAAGGAACTCCTCTATCAACCTACAAGTTTGGAGCAATAAGGGAAAACAGCCTAAATTAACTTACTATAATTCCACGAAAAAATGGAGTATACTTACAGACTACAGATAGCCTTCTGTGAAGATGCAAGTTCACGATCAGGGAAAGCATCTTCCAACCGAAAACTCAACCAAACATACAGATCCAAGACCTGATTTAGGTGAGAAAACAAAGCAAGATAGATTTTAGCATGTCCTGCTAAAAGTATCTGAAATATATTGGACCATATTACTAAGGTGCAAGTCCCTCACCTACAGACCAACTAAAATAACAACTGAAAATGAAACTGGAAATTATTTTGGGGAAAAAGGATAGAACCTTGTGAATTGATTCAAGTTCCTTCATTGCATTAGGTGTTTTAGGCACAGTAAGAGATGCAGGACTGAACATTTCCCGGAGATGAACAACACCCTTCTTTGCATAATTTTCTGCAAACTGTTTAAATCAAAACAGGTTACTTCACTCATTCAACTCATTTATACAAATTAATGTCAGTCATAAATTCAAGTGGTGGTCTTACTTGGGTAAGACCTTGAGATGATATCTCATCATCCATGTCAACGGGACTGCAATTAGACATCAATCAAACTATCAATTATCAATGATGTGCTAATGAACTCCATTAAATACAGGATCACAGGCCAAAATCCCAGAACATTCCTTTTTTTTGTTTGAATCAACAAAAGTTTGGATAAGTGCCTAGAAAAATTCTGCAATCTGTCGTGCTTCTGAACTCATAAGAAATTACATGTTTACTGAAATTCGGACTGAAATTGAAATCATATAATCCAAATTCTGCAAACACAGCAAAAAATTATCTAGCAGCAATTGATATGCACATGACTTGATGACAGGACTTCTTTAATGTATTGATCCTATCACCAAAAGGAAAGGTAACCCCTAACAGTATTTTCAACATCACCTGTTTACCAGAGATCAAAGAACAATAAATTGGACTGAAGTTAAACCATATAATCCAGGATTCAGCAAACTATAAACTTAGTAGTACAGACATTTTGCATGTGACTACGTGGCAGAAGCTCTTTTACTGAATAATAATGATCTTATTGCAAATAAATGATGACCCCATAGTACTATTCTTAGACCTTTCCTAGTCATAAGGAATCTAAGGGTAATGAAAATGACATAGCATAATCAAGAGCAATAAAGGTGACACATCAAGGAGCAACTGAAAATTCTAATACATTGTAGCCATGTTTGAAGCAACGGAGCTTTTGTTTAGAACTACCTATGAGATTTGCCAATACCTTTATTTATAGTTGCTAACCCACAAAAGAGCAAAAACCAAGAGATGGAACTTGTCAGATATTAGATATAATTAATCACAGTATCTGTGCATAGCTGGTATTAGTAACGGTATAGTAGTTAAGGAGTCCAATGAGGTGTTGCAATATTGCCTATAAATAGATGAGTCATGGTATAGATACGGTAAGTAGTAGAGAGAGAGAATTCAATCATTCTGCCATATTCTCAAAGTAAACAGTGCATTAAGGAGCTCTAAGCTCTGTTCTTAGGAGCATTTTTGCTCTGGAGCATGTCGTTTGTCTTATATTTAATATGATCAAGATATTTTAATTCCATGGGATCCTAGCAGAAATCCCTTGGAAAACTCATCTTTTTCAGAAAGGTGATCTCAGAGTGTAGCAGTCTCAACATGCTCGCTGGATTATTTCATGTCACAAATATTACCTTATACAAAAAAGGTACTTCTCCTGCAGACCCAGGGGCATTTGATCCAGAAGAGTGGCAACTTTCTGAGAAAACAGAGAGCTTGACTCTTCAAAATTTCACATAAGGTAAAACAGAAAAATAGAGAACTAAAACTGGTTTACATGAGTATGATGGCAGAAAGCAGTGGCAGATAAACAAAAATATAGACAATAAAAGATTGCTCCGCTGCTGCCTATCTCATTCTTGATGGAAAAAGTAAAATAAGATAAAATAATGATTAGAAAGAACAGAACATACCAACAGTTCTTCACAGTTAGTGATAAAATAATGTTCAGATAATTTGGCATTCTCTGAGAAATGCTCCTGTAAAAAAATTTAGGGACACAAATGAAAGAGGAACAAATAGAATCAATTTACTTTATAACAAACTCAAACCTAAATATGGAAGAAGTTAGAAGTAAGCACTTTATGGCATATGTGACCATGTCTTGGTGAAAACTTGTTCAGCAATTGAATTCTTGAGCTCACCCTAATTGCATTTGCCTTAAGAGACATTTTCCATTTTCAATCCAGCCTTAAAACATTTAATGGTACTCCCAATGGGAATGCAAATTTTGCCAAAATGGGTCATCAATACAAGCTTTGCAATCTCCAAGTGGAAACCCAGTGATCCAAGTGGAAATGGGTTCCTTAACTACTTAGGCTCTTCATTACACCGTGCCATATCCATAATGATCTCTTCTGAAGCTGAGAAAGTGAAACAGCAAAGATGGATACCACTAATAATTTATTTTGTTAAAACATTATTGCTTTAAGCAAGTGGTGACTCTCTCTCTCTCTCGCTCTCTGAATCACTTTTAACCCGATTCCTGTTCTCAATGTGACTGCAATAGTGCAGCTAATGAGCAACTTCAATTCTTAAGTTTCAACTCATTATTGCTCCCTCAGGTCTTTGCATGTGTATATGAGAATACTTTTGCGGAACTCTTGCAATCTTCTGGACATATGTCAAGCTGACCATCATTGCTTAACTGAAGAAACTGCTTTCTTAGACATGCAGAAAGAGCACTTGGATAATTCCTTACACGATTTCAGTTATATTTTGGCTAGTGCAGCATATTGCATCTAGCAGGTCCTCTGAAAAAAATTGCAACTTGTGTTTCTTAGTGTCCTTTTCATCCTTAATAATGTTGATGCTATTTTCAAATCAATTCTCTTCTTGTAACCAACAATTTATTGGGAAGAGGCGTTTAATATTCCTGGGTAATCTTAAGCACATTGTTTTGCAATCAACATTTGATGCATTATTCTTCCATTTAGAATGTGATTGCACTCCATTCCCTTTCAAGAAAAAACTCCTGAGGCCTTAGATTGACTTCATGGATGAACAAAGGTACTCAAGTAATATGCAACACAAACCCTCTTCAGATGTATATCTTGTTAATGATACTGATATTTCTTTGGTTGGTGGAATGGAATAAAGGAAGAATAGAATGGTTTAACCACAGAAATAAAATAAGGAAGGAATATCCATTCTATACATGTTCCTTTTCTGGTTCTAAAAATGATGCAAGGAATAAGATGGGAATAACCCTATTTATAGACACTGAAAAAATAATCCTAGTTATGCTTTCTTCTTCTTCCTTTAGCCACTGTCCCACACCCCTACTTAAGCTGGATCCAATCTAGCTGGTGTGCCCTTGCAGTAATTCACGTCATAGATCACCTCACTAAGCAAACCCAGGTGCTTCAGCCCTAGGTTCACTGAGTCACATGGCTCAAGCAAACCCAAGGCTCAACCCAGTGATTGAACAGTGAACCCCCATGGTCGAGCAAAGGTTCACACAGTGAACCCTTCACTCATACCATTAACATGTTGGCTCCCTGATGGTTACCACCAGGTCCAAATTGAAGAAAATGCATCAGTGAAGGAATAGAGAAGATCAATGGTCAAAATTTAGGAATAAGTAGAGGGCATGGATTTTGTTGCCCTGTGGAATAGTTACTCCATGCATAATATTTAAATGAATTACAAAATAAGCCATACTATAGGAATAAGGAGGATTCACTCTTCCATTCCTCCAGGCTCCAAACTAATGTAATATGAACATGTAGTAATTGCACATAATGCAATGGAATACAGTAGCCATGACGTTTCAAGTCCTGTTTGAACCTATGGTTGAAATTCGAAGAAGCATGCACTTCAGTAGGAACTTACCAATATCTGCTGAAGACCTTCTTCGCGGTGCAAACGTGAATACATTTGCATAAGTTCAAACGTAGGGAACAATCCAGCAGACTGCACAGAGAAGCTTATTCTGGTTTAGGTACATTCAAAACCATTCAATAGACCATGGCATTGGTTTCCAATTTGTCAAATAGAACCATATAAATGCAGTTGTCAGTCAAACTAGTCATACATCAATTACCTCTAGAGTAGGAGATGGGGCATTAAGGGATGAATGGAGTAAGGGTAAATCCGCAGCATCCATACAAGTCACTTCACCAACCAGATACTTTGAACCGTATCTGCCAGCTCTACCTACATCAGAAATAGAAAAAACAGACCTGTTATCTTTGAGTACAAGTTTAGAGTATCAACTTCATAAAATATTTTTGATTGATTAGAGGAATGGTCATAGGATTGAGACCTTTTCAAACAAAGGATAAATTTTAATGTGAAAAAGCATAGTCTATGAAAAGTATGTTAGTGATAGAAATTGATACTGTCATGAAACCTAAAAGAAAGATTAGATAAGAAAAGGAACACCACAAGGATGGAGGAAAAATTATTCCTTCAAAGGTCATCTTAATGTCATCAAATTAAAAGGCCCTCCCAGTATTTAAACATTAACTTATTTATTTGGAGGATTTCATTAAAGTATAGATACAAGGCTCACCTACATTTACACAATAAACTTTTCTCATCTCCTTTATGTTTTTATTTATTTTTGGGGATAACTATTTGCATAAGCTTTCCATTTAAGAAATGAAAACATATACATATTATACAGGAATTAGAGCACAAGAGTATCAAAACCAAAATAAAGACTCCAAAGATTGAATGATTTTTTCTGAAAAGTATCCAAAGAAAATGCCAATGAAGCAAAAATAGGATAACAGCACCTATGTATTGGAGATTACTCCATGTTTAGTTCCCACTTACAATTAATGGGAAACTAGCGTAAACCAACATTAAATGTCTAGACTAGAATAGAAAGAGTTAGATTCTGATATGAAACCAGGAATTACAGTATCAATTTTATTTAATATGAAGTAAATACAAACCTTAATTTAATGAAATTAGTACTAAAAGATGCACATTCCAAAGCAAAATGCTCCTCACACAGAACTCATATCTCCTTACATACTCTCTAATAGAAAATTATCAAAATTCCTGAATACCTTCTCACTACTACTCATCCCTATTTATATTACTTCTCTTCTGTTTATGGGCCACATGGCAACACTTAATTGGACTCCTTAACTACTATATTATTGATACCAGATATACCAATACTACTATTGATTATGCCATCCCTCTAAAATCACCTTGTTCTCAAGGCAATCAATTAAAATTTTTCAGGTGACGATTTCAGTTAACTGTCATTCACCATGGATAGGCAATTGGTACCAAAATACTTCAGAGATTCAATACCACCAGAAGCCATGAGCCTCTTCCATCAAAAGCAAACTGATCACCAAATAAATGAATTTTCCAAAAGCAATGGACAAAGGAAGAGAATGGATAATAAGTGCTTGACTCATCTTCCTTGAATCCTCTAACTCTTCCAGCTGGTCAAAGAACATCCATTCTTCCATATTGATTCCCATTTGCAATAAAAATTATCCTTGCCTCCAAAGTAACAGTTCATGCTCAATCATATGTTCAACATTTGCAACAAAACCGCCAAGGAACTCCTGCATATTGTTCATCTCCTCAATTGAATTTGACTGAACATCCATATTTGGCAAAAGCTCCTTATATCAAGAAAACAAAGCCCATTTCAGCTTGTTTTTTTATAACACAACTGAGGTCAGTTGTGATCAAATCTGATGGTGGTTGTAGTTGCTCGCTGGGAGTTAATTCCATTTGATGACAACCAACAACAGGTTCTCCTAAATGAAGTTAGTCACAGATCCATCTTGTTCACCCACTCTAGCTTTCAACCTTCACAAGGCAACCAAAACACTTCTAGACACCTCAACTCTACAATGGTAGGACCTCGCCAATGGTTCTCCGATGCCTCGCAAGTGTTTGTGGAATGCAATGCAACAGTCAATTGCATCTATAGTCACAAATGTTTAATGTTTTTCAATTGGGGATTTCTAGCTAACCAATTGCTTCCTTCACTGATAAACTTAATCTAGTTATGGTGTGCGCTTATAGCATCTCCATTCGGCTTCTTTGTTGTCATCTTCCTTATCATTCCATCTTTCTAAAGTTTCAACATCTCCTATCTTTAGTGGCGTGTCATACACAAGTTGCCTCTTTGCTAACCCCATATCTTGTAATGTGTCTCTCACTAGTCACTATTTCATTAGTGTCCCTATTGCCGTTTCCCTTCAAGATTTTCCAATCTTTTCATCCCTTCCATTAACTAGATTTTTGGTCACATTTTTCCCTGCTCACCAAGCTCCATCGCATCTACTCTGACCACCACCCCATTATTAAGGGTTCACAAACTAAGCAAACCTCCTCCTTTAGGATGAAGCCCCCTTTAGCAAGCCTCCTTTCTCTAGCATAGTAGAGAAGGGTGGTCTAGTAAGTTGTGTTCTCTCTACTAATTTCGTTCCAAAGCTTTTCCTTTAGCTCTCCTTTGTTGAATGAAGATGCTTTTTCTTCCTCCTCTTCAAAGGACCTTCCCCTCCCACTTAGCCTCCTCTATGTCTCATCTCCATCCTACTCTTTCATCCACCTTATGTTACACCCTCTCTCTTCCTCTTCCTCATACAAAAAGGAGTCAATCCTCACCCTTCCCTTCTTCCCTCCCTTCAATCTTTCTTCTCTTCTCCCAAGGTAATAGTCTCAAGAGAGGAAGCCAGTTCTAACCCAACTTCTAAACCAAACTTAGATTGCTTACTCCTTTTCTTCCCCTCATCATGGATGGGGATATCTTGGTTTCAACACCACCTCGTTAAATGGTTGAGTTTGGAGCAAGTTTGTAGAGACATACCTTTGTAAGCCATTTTCTTGGTAGGAGCATTCCCTTTCTAGTCATTGAAAAGATTGCTCATGCAATGTGAACCACTACGTTTATACTAAAATATTGAGCAATGAGAAGGGTTCTTTTCTCTTCAAATTTGGAAACAATAGTCAATTTGAAAGTCCTTGAATCTCCTTGGTACTTTACCAATCGTCTTCTAATCCTATAATGATGGGAAATGGGGATGTCTTTCCTACATGAAGATTTTATATCTCTACCTATATGTGTCGAGCTTCAAAATGTGCCTATAGAATTTTTTCTTAAACAAGGCATTAGCTAAAAAGTGAGCCAATTAGGAAAACCTATGATACAATCCAAAAGTAGGATAGCCAGAGATAATTTACTTCTTACTTACCAAGATGGAAATCAGTAGCTACTCCAGCTCCCAGAGAAGTGCAAACACCTAAATGGATTGTCTTTACTAGGATTTCACTTTTCTAGCTACTTAACTAACTCTAACTTCTACCCCTTTTATTTATATACTCCTAACAAAACTGTCCTTCTTACTCCTTGACGTGGCCTCCCACTTATCGCAACATACTCCTCTCATTGACATGGCAAAACCACTTATTTATATTGAAACACACACACGACTAATAACCACACAACATATATAATATGTATAACTAATGAGGAACTATCCTCTTATAAACCCTTAGTAAAGGTTCATGCACCCTTGGGATTATATCACTACTTCCCCCCATAACATTGTCCTTGTTGTCAGGAATAAATTCTGGAAACTGCAATTGGATGGCTGTTGAATCCTCCCAAGTAGTCTCATCTGCAGTAGCACCATCCCACTGAATCAACAGCTGTGGAACCTCCAAGCCATTACAAAGTTTTAAACATCGAACCAAGACTTTATAAGGACGAAGATCATTCAGGCCTTCATCAGAGAACATATCCGTAGGAAGATTGGAAATACAGGGAAAGTACCATGGGATTTCTTTAGTAAAGACGCATGAACCACCTAATGCAAGCAACAACCCATAGGTAAATTCCACTAAATGCCACTTTACCCACACACCCGATGATTTGGAAAGGGCATAAAACCTAGGAGCCAGCTTAGAACTCAACTTCTTGACCATCTTAGATATAAGAGCAGGCCTCAACTTAAGAAAAACCCAATCCCCAACTTGATAATCAACATCTCTCCTATGTTTAGTAGCAAAAGAACAATTCTGCAATTGCGCCTTCTCTAAATTGGCACTCAATGTACCAACATATCATCAAAGCAATGCAAAGCTACCCATAGTATAAGACTTAAGACTTCACCTATCAAAAAAGTGGGTAATGACAGTGGTGGATGCCCACAAACCACCTCAAAAGGTGTCATGCTAGCAGAAGAATGAAATGATACAGTATAGGAGAATTCTGCCCTCCCTAACCAATTGGCCCAAAGGATTTTCCGAAGCAAAACAACATAAATAATACTCAAGCCAGCAGTTTAAAACTTCAGTTTGGTCATCCATTTCCAAATGATAAGCAGTAATAAAAAGTAGGGATCATATCACAGCACAGGCTGCGCCACAGATGGAAGCCAAAAACTTCTCAGCTTTTTGCATCAAACTACCAGCATATAGCCATGGTAATACTCTAAAAGCAGCAACTAATTCAGCTAAACTGCTATACATATCAGCTTCACAGTCCATGCTTGAGGGAGAATCGTTTTGGAAGCAAATATGTTAAGTTCATTAATGCCAATGCCAAGAGTGAACTTCTTTAATGAAACCACAAGCCTTTTGATCTTTTCTTCACATTATCTGGTGAACCAGGTATCAAGAATTATCATCACAAGGACCACAAATAATTAACATCTTTAGTAATCAGCAAAATTTTATTACTAGAAAAAAAAAATAGTAATCAGAACTAACAAGTTTCAGTATTTTCAGAATATCCTAAAGAATTGATGAAAGCTAGAAGTTTCTGCGACTTTCAAAGAATCCACAATAAGGAGAGAGCTAGGATATGGCCATGACTGCTCTGGGTATATTAGAAGCATCGAATGTTTGACTAAATGCTCCACAAATACCTGCAATTTGCTTGATTTCTGATACAGTAAGGGGACGCATCTCGAAACCATCAAATTTCTTCATAGTTGCAAATACAATCCTGGAAATATTCAGATTAAGACCCATTCCAATTGCATCACTTGCAACAAGGACATCAAACTCGCTGGTTGCATCATTGAACCTTGTCGCCTGCAGTCCTAAAGGAAAGAATCTAAGCAACACTTTTTTAGAAATACAACAGAGCCAAACTTTAAAACAAAATGCTGATGGCGATGTCGCACACAGAATGTATGTTAAAGAGAAGGGTTATCGGG